>JAVTVY010037418.1:0-16804 GCA_036873755.1 Hanleya hanleyi
AAATAACCCGAAACTTGCACCCACAGATACTAAGCAATGAATACTAGGTATAACCTAGAAAAAAAAACGGGCAAGTAGGAGTCTGGGTTTTCACCAGTGTTATTGCAGGTGTGGCCCCCTAGGACCAGTATTTATTATACAATACACTTATGACATTATAAAATACATTTATATACTTTCCAGTGTGCACAACCTGAAACATTTCTGGTGGGGCGAAAGATTATATCAAATTTGAGCTACATTGTAATTTTCATATATTCAGCCGCAATGTGCATTTCGGGGGTATGGGAAGGAAAAATTCTACAACTTTGTTGAAACCAGCTGGATGGTCCTCCTTTGTGCTTCCCTGCAAACAAGGTACATATGGTTAGCTGATCCATTAGGACTGTGGCACTCATATGGGACACACAACATTCCGTAAATAATGATAATAATAAATCCGCAAAATTTCACAAAATCCAGCGTGCAAATCAGCCGTTTGAATACCAAACTAAAGCATGTGCCTCAAGATGGGAAATATGCTTGTTGTAACTGTGCAGATAACAATTCTGGATATCCGGAGCTGTTATTGAATGATATTACCTTCATGGGATGTGTCAGTAGTCCATTGTGTGATTTTTCCCAAAAAAGTCAATATCTCAGAATGGTAAAATGGTAAAAATGCAAAATATACACTAAGCTGCTCTTCTGGAACGGTTATCACATATTGAAATAATCATATAGTCCCTACCAATAACTTAGTAGCCCTAAAGTTTGGTTTCCTCTGATGGTACCGATATATGCCTGGGCCCATGGACTAATGGGTTTGAATCAAACTAGAGCCTTTCTGCATGTAAACTTCAATTCAGCCGTTGACATCCGAGTAACTCTGAAATCTGTGTTATTACACAATTTCCGTGTAAAATGGCTTCAACACAATTACATGTATGCTGGCAATGTTATTAATATTGAAGCTCGATCGTGTTATCAGAATGTGACCCACGACTTGGATATTTAAGCTGTACTGTTTGTGTTGTCAGAATGTGACCCCATTGGCTTGGATATTTAAGCTGTACTGCTTGTTCTATCAGAATGTGACCCCACGACTTCAATATTGAAGCTGTGCTGCTCGTGTTATCAGAATGTGACCCCACGGCTTGGATATTCAAGCTGTTTTTCTTTCTTGTGTTATCAGAATGTGACACCACGGCTTGGATATTGAAGCTGTACTGCTCGTGTTATCAAAATGTGCCCCCACGGCTTGGATATTTAAGCTGTAATGTTTGTGTTATCAGAATGTGACCCCACGGCTTGGATATTTAAGCTACTGCTTGTGTTATCAGCATGTGCTTCGCGGCTTGGATATTGAAGCTGTGCTGCTCGTGTTATCAGAATGTGACCCCACGGCTTGGATATTTTTAAGCTGTACTGCTTGTGGTATGAGAAAGTGACTCCACGGCTTGGATATTGAAGCTGTACTGCTCGTGTTATCAGAATGTGACCCTATACGGCTTGGATATTGAAGCTGTACTGCTTGTGTTATCAGAACGTGACCCTATACGGCTTGGATATTGAAGCTGTACTGCTTGTGTTATCAGAATGTGACCACACGGCTTTGATATTTAAGTTGTGTGGCTCGTGTTATCAGAATGTAACCCTACGGCTCTGATGCGTGCCACAACATGCCACATACAGTGATGCATTCAGGTTGGGGTTATTGCCAGTGTGGAATGAAATAAAACCACACGTATGAGTTTATTTGACAACTTCAAGGGAAATTTGAATCCTCTCTAGCTGATTGACGGGTCAGAGCTGCTCTGATATTTTCGTAATGTATTAAACTACGTTTTTTCCGGCCTATATAAAATATAATCCGTAGATCAAATTACCTCAATACCTCAGGGATCTCTGGTGGCAGACATCTTCGTTGGAGGGCTGCAATTATTGTTCAAAATCAGAAATGTCAATTGCGTCTTACGAACCAATCAAACCAATCACACGCCTCCTCTGTAGGTTGACGTAATGACAATGTCAGCGAGTCGCTGACGCCGTCTCAGAGCACGTTTTGGAAAGATAATGGATAATGCGTCATGCATATTCATCAGGCTACAGGTTGTGTTTGAACAATACTGGCAGCCCGTCCGACCAAGGCAAGTTCAGAGCGTGAGCGTAGAAATTGGCTTGGTGAAAGAAAATGGTGGCAGATAGTCCATCGGTCCCCTTTGCAGATTTCCGCTCGGTGGTACCGAATGATCCAAGGTATATACCATCCTCTCCCAGGGTGCTTTGCGCTACGCTGCATTTACCCCTGTAGGGGTCTCGTCATCTTCTGCAGGATTCCTGCAGAAACCAAGCACTGTTCTGTCTAACTGTTTTATTGATCGCAAAACGTATATTTATCTTGAAATGTACTCAACAGACATTCAATGTATTTCAAAACAGTTAGACGGTCGTCATGTTCGTTTACTGTGGCAACAGATGACCTTGGGTCAACTCCGGCGAAGTCCATGAGACCATTACAGCGCTAAATGGAGAAGCGCGAAGCAGAACGAAATGAATGCCTGGTAGAGCTTGGATCTGTACTTGCTCTAAAAATAGAGTGACCAATCCGAGCGCCTCTATTGGAGGCTGTCATATTTGAATTTGTCCAATCAGTGCGTCTGTTAGACCGCTCGTTAGCAAACTGCTATCGGTATATACAGATTGCCCAGGGAAGACATAGTTCACGTTGATGCCATTTGCAAAGAAATAGCTCGTGCCACTTCCCATGCAATGTCAACTATCAAGGCGCGAAGCATAAACAACGATTAGCGATCGTTTGTATATGCAGAGAGTTGAAACAGATTGACTAGTCCACAAAATATACCAGCGAAGTAGCCCAAAAACATCGGTAGAATGAGTCTAATTACATTTTGTTAATTAGTTGTTGTTGTCATCGTTAATTTACGGCACCTTTACGGAGATAAAAAAGATCATCTGTAGATCAAGATCTTTCATTGCACACGGTGTGATGAATTGAGGACAAAGGCACGAAATATAAAGGCACGGCAGTATACCAGCGAAGACCCGAAGCTTATTGGCTGTTTGCTGGGTAGTACTTTGATAACCACACAAGAACTCATTTGGTTATAGGGAATTTTCCCTTGTGTCCTCCGTAGTAGCGTGACGTTTACAGGGATGTGGTTGATCTTTCACGTGACCAAAATTGATCCTTTGCCGAATTTAACAACTCAGCGCATTCTCGGGGATCTCCGGTGGCAGATATTCGAATCGGTCCCCTTCGTAGATGTTTAGTCACGTGATCAGAAAGGTCGCGATACAAACTGTGTAGCAATCTCCCCACAGCGCATGCTCCATTTCGCGGGCTCCATTACCATCCCTGCCACCAATAGCGGAAGTTGACCTTTACTATACGTTGCTATGACGTATAGGGGAAACCAACCAACGCACGGATCAGTTTGAATCCGGCCGAACAACTCCTTTAGTGTTGCACATGAGCGAACTACTTTTCATATGCTCTGTCCAGATAAACAGGGAAAATTATCTCCAGATAATTCTTTTTAACGCTAGGTCAACAGACGTATTATGCAGACTTGAAAAGTAATCGAAATGTTCGGTAAACATCTATTTTACTATATATGATGTCACTTCCGGCGATGTGCGCGAAGGCCCCGAATCCGGTCCAAAATCTGACTGGTGGCTGGGGTATTAGACCCCCAGCGAGGTGGTTGACTGTGTAGGTTAAATTGCATCAACATGTGGGAATTCGACAAACAATCGAGGCTGATCAATAACGGTACGTTTGTACTTTATCCCCGGCCGCATAATTATTTTGATCCTCAAAACAGCCACAAGAGATAGTATATTGACGAAGATTCTCAGTCATGGAAGAGCATGGTTTCGTCATTCTCCCATTGTCAGAGTTTGTAATCTTACTAATGAAAGTATACAATCTTATGGAATAAATTATGCTTTTTCTCAAGCAAAAGACTTTATTTATGCTGCAAAATATAACAACAACCCCATATGTTGCACATTATTTAAGAAGACCCTCAGATGGCAATGTGATCTATTAAAAAAAACACCAACATAAGATTTCAGAAGATATCAGTTTATTTATTTCATCACTAAATTGATAAACGAAAATTAGATCACAAAAGAGAATACGTATACTGTGTTTGAGGAATATTTCTGTCTCCCCAATGGAAGATGAAATATGAATGAATGGTCTGTATTGTCAGTGTGTCTGATGTCCCCCTTACAAAGACAAGAAAATTTCTATGTAATTTATTATTTATTGATATATTTATTGATTTTCCTTTTGTCTAATTCTCTCCTGTTCAAGTCATTTGGCATCGGTAAAACCTGAAATGTATATTAGGATCTGCTTCTTTCATCTAGTGATAGTGACTGTTTGGGTCCAGATCACAGGGGCTGAACAAAGCATGTGAAATGTGATCGTATGGCAAATAAATGCCCAGTGGTATGTCCAGGGCTTAAAATTAGAAGAAAAAAAATCTTATGCCATGAGGATGGCTTTCGCAAGCCTCTCATTCACTGTTTATAGACTAACTGGAATTCGAGCTGTGACAGCAGCTGAGCACAAATTTTTCTCGAAATTCAACCGAGCCAGCTAAATGCTTTCAACGAGGTGCGTAATTAGCGCTGTCCATATCCACGGAAAACCCCAAACCATCCTTATCAAGCTGCAGCGTCAGTTGCTGATCCTTCGAGAATACGATGAACCTAATTCTATCCTGTATATCACTGTAATTATTCTATAGGATTCTCCTTAATATAATATGCATAGAACATACGAAATTTTGAAAAAGTTCGTATTGATAAATTTACGACAATAGGCCATTTCACGGCATCAATTGGTACTGTACATTCGATCAAACCACGAGAAAGGATTCCTTTCCTCTTTAAAATCAGTTTTTTTAATCGTCAATAATGCCGGTTTCACATAACTGCTTTCACATTGCTGTGCCTCTAATATGTCATATACCATATATGTCTGCTAACATGTTGATTCCACCAACAATATATATTGTCTCCTATATTAAAACTTTATTCTTAATTTTCTATGGGATAAAACAACAATATACCAGCTGACTACTACCTCTCATATTATGACTATAATATCGTATACCTGTATATACATGAAATGTTTAGTTCATTATGTTGGTGAATAAAATTCAATTCAATACAGGAGTAGTCACGTTTACATATCAGGCGGAACAGTTGATTTTCGTCTGTTTGAATTTTTTGTCTACATTTTATCTTGTGTCTTATTTTGTCATGTTAACCTTGTCTATTACAGATTTTTGTGGGAAATACCAATGCCTCTGCGAGTACAGTTGTAACACAAGAGTTTTATCCTCCCATCGTTGCGACCCAATTCAAGATTTACACGGAAGAGATTTCCCAGGTCGACGTGGGTGGCGTGCTTTCTCTGGTGTCCGGTTTGCGTTTTGAAATCTATGGATGCTGGCTCTGAAGATCCTCGGAAGGCATTCTATCGATCGGCAAGATAAATATTCCTCGGAAGGCATTCTATCGATCGGCAAGAGAAATATTCCTTGGAAGGCATTCTATCGATCGGCAAGAGAAATGTTCCTCGAAAGAGTTTGGAGGAGACCGGTTCACTGTTATTGAATCATCGAAATCACGAGACAACTCCCTTTAAGGATTTTTTCATAATATTGCGAACTTCGTCATATATCGAAGCGATAGATAATCAGTCAACCCTCTAAACCTCTAACTCTTATAATAAATTAAAAGACATACAATATAAGATTATTAACCGTATACGTCCGACAAATTCCTACTTAAACAAAATTGCTTAGATAGACAAGGATACTTGCGACATCTGCTGGAGAATGAGAGAGAAACTATCGAGCATTACTGTGCTTACGCAAAACAACTTTGGTCAGACCTGGAAAGAGCTTATGGGACTTTATTACTGGGCCGTGTGCCAATATATGATACAGGACATATGAGATTTCTATCTTTTTGTATATATATTTATGAAATAAAAAATATTAACCCCCCCCCCCCCTAACTCCTTATCCAATGATCCTTATGTTGTTAAAGTTTGAGAGTTTGAATTGTTAGTATTTGTACGTTACAGTGTATGTTGTATCGTGTATCGTTCTTCCTGGTTTGACATCGCAAGTATACGTTGTTACCCCTACACATTCTCCCAATGTCAGAGTTGTAACATAGCTTTGACTGCACGGAGTCGAAATACGCGGCGCGCATGCTCAATAATTCTTATCTAATTTGATCGACACTGGAAGCGCGTTACCGCATACGCGAGAGATGGAGAATGCATCCAGTATATTTTATAGACGAATGAGAAAAAGTGCACAGAGTATAGCATATTACTATATAAAGTGCAAATTCCTGCGTATGATTGAGCGCCATGGAATGAGAGTCGTGGAGGTGACGTCACATTCGGGTCAAGGGTCACATCCGTGATGAAGGTCACATCCGGGTCAAAGGTCACTTAAAGAGCACATTGACACCAGTTGACCTCTGAGTTCGGTCACGTGACCGGGAGTGACCTTTGAACCCTGCGCACCATTATTATCCGGTATTGTACGAATGCGCAGGGGTCAAAGATCACTTCCGGTCACGTGACCGGACTCAGAGGTCAACTGGTGACAATTTGCTCTTTAAGTGCACTAAGGTCAAACGGTACGAAGATCAGCTTACTATACAACTCGTGGTGTAGTGAAAATGCCTTCAACCTGCGCACACGCAGTGGAAAAACTATTTTGTTATACCAAGTTTTCAGCAGTACTTTATTGCTGTTTCGTTACTACTGAGAGAGGATGGAAAAAGGTACAATTTAATTATATCGCTTTATTATCTCGTATGTATTAGTTTTTTCATAAAACGAAAAATACCATGCACCCGGTGTGGACTGGGACACTTTTGTCGGGGTACACTGGGTCAATCTGAGAACGCGCAGTGGAAAAAGTGCATTTTAATGAACGTTTTGGGTTACAGGTGGACCATTCGTGGCCTAAATGGGTCGTGCAAGGTATCATAGTGGAGCGCTCGTGAGGCAGAATCCGACTGGATTGGTCTGTAGTGGAACTGCTATCAATTTGCGCGCACGCGCAGTCAGGGAATTGTACAAAAAGGACATTTGAATGGACGTTTGGGGATTGAGGTGGACTATCCGTGGTCCGAATGGGTCTTATGGGGTGCCATGTTGAAGGACTCGTGGGGAAGAGTCCGACTGGACGTCGGTGTTGTGGAAATGCCATCAGTCTGCGCATGCTCAGTAGGGCAGTAGTAGGAAAAGGGCACTTGAATGAACGTTTTGGACCAGATGTGGACTATCCGTGGTCCAAATGGGGCGTGGATGGTGTCCTGTTTAAGTGGTCGTGGGGAAACATCCGACTGGGCTAGTGGGTAAGTCCTGGCAATCTGATCATTCGCACTCGTGGCGTAGTAGAAAAAGGCATTTGGGTGGAAGTTTTGGGGCAAAGGCAGAGGGGCAGGGATCGCGTGTGGTTTCATATTGAAGCGTTCGTGAGGTTCAGTCCAATTGGTGTGATTTGTTTTAGGTCATGTCATTCAGCGAATGCGCAGTCTGGTAGTAGTAGAGGAAGGGCAGTTTCGTAAGTGCGAGTATGCGATTAGTTGAGAAAGGGGCCATGTTCGGTCTGGGTACCTGCTAGATTTACCTCCCCTGTGGGGTACCGGGTAAACGAAGTGTGTGTGGGTGCGCGCGTGTGTCTTTGTGGTGGTGATTGTGGGGCGTGGTCGCAAATGAAGCACTCGTTGGTAGAGACCAACTGGGGCGGTTGTTTTTGAAAGTCGCATCAATCTGCGCATGCGCTGTCGGGTAGCAATAGAGAAAGAGCAGTTTCCAATGTGCATGTGCGAGTATTTGAGAAAGTGGCCATGTTCGGTCTGGCTATCTGGTAGAGTTACCCCCCTTGTAAGGTTTCGAGTACAGGAAGTGTGTATATATGTGTGTGTGCGTGTGCGGGTGTGTGTGTGTGTGGTCTTATCCAGCAGCGTTAGGGCGTCAGTGTGTGAAGACGGGCGTTGAATGTGTTGAAGCAGATGCTGAGGGCATTTAGACGGTGGGTCCCATAAGTCACCTTCAAACGGATTCGAACCCTTTCAAACAGGTCTAAAGTGGTTCAATTAAGTTTGGGTATAGCTTCTCTATTCCTAGGTCAACAGTTGTCGACAAGTTTGCGGTATAACTCATACGTATATGACCCAATCTACGACGGCCATGTGCCCAAATGCATGGTACACACCAAGGTCGATATGCCCACTTATGTGAGTTAGTACACTGAGGTTCAGGTAGTTGCTTAGCCCCATGTGCGCTTCCAGTTATACCATATTTGCGCTTTCTCTACTACTCCTGACGTAACAATTACATCACTTTCAAGGGGAGGTAACTCTTTCCTGGCGGACAGACCCATCATGTCCTACCCAACAGCACTAGCATGCCTGAGTTCAGAAGTCTCGTGTCAGCTCTGGATACACTCCAATGTCCACTAGTCACCCCCTAGTGGTTAGTGTATATGGGTGTAGACTATGTCTCAAGTGCACAACCGAGCGAATCTGCCCTTTTTCTACTACTGATGATGTCACAGATGACGTGGACATCCCTCAAATCGGAGCCTACTTCGCGAGAGTTCAAATGCGAGACCATGCAAACTATATTTGGATCGGTTATGGTCCCTCAAGTATGCCCCTGCGCACATCCAAAATGTCCGCTTTGGCTACTACACCTCGACTGCGCATGGGCAGCATGACATCGGTGCCCATCCAGATTACCCCAAGTGTCCTCTACATGCAGAGACCTTGAAGATAATACCCTCCATGATCCATTTGGACCACTGATTGTCCGCTTCGATCCCAAACCCCCACGTCAAAGCCCTCTTTCTATACTACTGCCAAGCTCTGCATGGACAGAATGATGAAAACGAACTACTCCATGAGTGCTTCAATATGACACCCCACACGACCCATTTGGATCAACGATAGCCCTTCTCTACCTCAAACCGTCGATCCATATGCCCTTTTCCCACTATTCTCTGTCTGCGCATGCGCAGATTAACGACATTTCCAGTATACACCAGTCAAGTCGGACTCTGCCTGACGAGCGCTTCAATATGACTCCACACAAGACCCATTTGGACCAAGGATGATCTACCTAGCGACAACAAACGTCCATTCAAATGCCCTTTTCCCCACTATTCTCTGCCTGCGCATGCGCAGATTGACAGCACTTCCACTACACACTAGTTCAGTCACACGAGTTCTTCAATATGACACCCCATTCGGTCCAATCGGACCAAGGATGACCCACCCCGAGGCCAAAACGTCAAATGCAGTTTCCTAATATTCTCTGTTTGCGCATGCGCAGATTGACGGCAGTTCCACACACCGTCGGACTCTTCCCGACGAGCGCTTCAATATGACACCTAGCACGACCCATATGGACCAAAACGTCCATTCAAATGCCTTTTTACTACTACTGTCCAACACCGGAATTCAATTGACCGGAGGTGTCCTTGCACCAGAAGTGACCTTTGCCGTCATCCATGGGGTGTTCCCTCCACACCCTGCAGAAATCATAAGAGATTTACGCTTTATATACTAGTGGTCTCTGGCCTCTCTCGGATGTATTGATTGCTCGGGCGACCAAGCTCATCCATTGTCTCCTGCTAATATCCTTTCTAAATGCGTCGACGCTCTTTCTTTCCCGTCATCCTTGCCTGGCATTAGACGCAATGGTACGCAAAGGTCGGTTTTTCAGAGTAAACAAAAAAATTGGAAAAATTTATAATTTTTACACTTAATTTTCTCGTACCAGTGATGATCTCACTCAGCCTCCCCGCTTCGGGGTTATCTTGCATGCAGTTGCAGGCAGGTAGGTTTGTTGCATGATGAGATTGGCGCATGAGCAGTCAGACAGAAAATGGTACATAGTAGTTTTACAACCTGTAACCATCTCGGTCATCTATACGCGGTAAGACTGACCCTGGGATCGTGTGTATCCATGGTCAGCCTACTTTCGGCGACTGCAGGAGGGAATTTCCATAAATCAATACCGCGTGACTTCGTCAGCCAATCAGCTAAAGTCTACCGACGTAACCCCAACGTAACTCGCCATTTCGAGTCATGTGATGAACTACATGTACTGGTTCAAAATTTCAGATCCACCACACCTCTTGGATGATACGAAAGTTATACATACCTATATATTTTGTAAGCTATGATGGCCGAGAGGGGCCATCGCATTTCGCCCTCAAGAAGTATGGGGCGAAGTCGCGATAGTACGAAGACGCGAAGCGATAATGCGAAGTCGCGAAGCGATAATGCGAAGACGCGAAGCGATATTGCGAAGACGCGAAGCGATAATGCGAAGTCGCGAAGCGATAATGCGAAGACGCGAAGCGATATTGCGACGACGCGAAGCGATAATGCGAAGACGCGAAGCGATAATGCGAAGACGCGAAGCGATATTGCGAAGTCGCGAAGCGATAGTACGAAGCGAAGCCCGTAGTCGCGAAGCGAAGTGCGAAGTCGCGAAGCGAAGCGCGTAGTCGCGAAGCGAAGTGCGAAGTCGCGAAGCGAAGTTCGAAGTCACGAAGTTGCGAAGTCGCGAAGCGAAGTGCGAAGTCGCGAAGAGAAGCGCGAAGTCGCGAAGCGATGCGCGAAGTCGCGAAGCGAAGCGCGAAGTCGCGAAGCGATGCGCGAAGTCGCGAAGTTTTACATGTTTACTAGGAAATATTTTAGTTACAATACATCGAAAATGAATAGCGTTTTACCAGGAAATATTACACTAACCACACACCAATATAGATAGGGATTTACTGGGAGATCCTATTGTATAACCATAAGCCAAATATATTGATTTACTAGGGACTGGAGAGAACTACGAAAGTATTGAATGATGGGTACTCTCTGCTTTGCTGGTATACATTTGCATATACTATTTCTGTAATCATTGTTTTCCCATGCTATTGTACCAGACGGGTATCTAGCATGGTATATACAACTGTAGCCGTTGTATTGCCACAATGAAACACACGTTCCTGTCATTTTATTGAAATTGTCATGGATGAAATGCAAGAACTATATTTCTAGGTAGTAAACTGAGTATTCTCAGCTGACTATGCGGACTATAATCGAGTGTCTACTCATAATTTATTACATGCAAAGAAAATATAACCGGGTTTGAATGTTCTACATTATACTATATATATCATATATCATGAAAAACATAAAAAAAAAACTGTATATTTTGTTTTGTATTTCTTTTTGTTTTATCTCAAGATATAACTTGTTAACAGAAAAAAAATACAGAACAACCCATAAACACAATCTGTAGATGAGGAGTATCATTAAATAGTTTAATTTATACGACAATGACCAGATTGCCATTTCCAGCAAACTAGGATCGATTGTAGTGAACAGGCTGGTGACTGCATTGAATTATCCATCTCACCCGCCCACACTTACCCTCCTTCACCCTTAAGTCGCGGTCTGGGGATATTTACTTGTGGAAATAAAGGTTCAGTAACTATAATTCGAAGCTGTAGAAACTGTGAAATTTAACAGTTCACTTTATTAGCTTTGCAACTGGGAATATATATGAAATTCAGGATAAGAAATCAAACAATGAGAATGTGGGGGTGGGGAAATAAGCCCTGCATTCAGTTGTATCCTGTAAATGGAGAGTTAATCAATCTGTTAATGGTTGAAATACATTTAGGAAAATAGATGTTTGCGTAAACATAGCCATTATAACAATCTAACTCTTATTGTGGTACAACAGCAATCAATATTAATGTGATAAATTTGAAATTATACCTGAAATTCGACAGTCAACCGATATCAACAGTGCTGAGTGAAGCCTCGTTCCGAATTGAGCGTGACATGCGCAGTGATTTCTTTCATACCACTTCGCGCTTCGCTTCGCGACCTCGCGACTTCGCGCATCGCTTCGCGACTTCGCGCTTCGCTTCGCGACTTCGCACTTCGCGCTTCGCTTCGTACTATCGCTTTGCGACTTCGCATTATCGCTTCGCGTTATCGCTTCGCGTCTTCGCGTTATCGCTTCGCGTCTTCGCAATATCGCTTCGCGTCTTCGCATTATCGCTTCGCGACTTCGCATTATCGCTTCGCGTCTTCGCAATATCGCTTCGCGTCTTCGCATTATCGCTTCGCGACTTCGCATTATCGCTTCGCGTCTTCGTACTATCGCGACTTCGCCCCATACTTCTTGAGGGCGAAGTGCGATGGCCCCTCTCGGCCATCATAGTAAGCCCAGGCAATATCTGTTTCAGAAGTGGTATGAAAACCTGTAATTTATCAGATTTCTCGGGTCTGTTCTCCGCCGGATGAAGGCCGAACAGAATCCGGTAAAGTACTGGATATCGCTCCGCGATAATGGAGACACGATTCGCAAGCCATCTTATGGATGGCGAAATGTACGCAAATGAGTAGTTTTATTGTTCACTCGCTATCAAGTCTAACACAATATGTAATGATACGTGAAAGTAAACTTTTGCTTAAAAATGTGACAATTATTTATATATTTTTCCTTTAAGGTTATGGATGCGGAAATTCTTTCTTGGATGACAGCTGAATAGTGAATGACGGACTAGATGCTTGTATGTATGACAAACCTGTGTAAGAGAATGCCCATAAACATTATTGGCATGTTCTGACTCGAAAAGCTAGTTCTATCTAGCCTGTGTGTATACTATGATTGTCGTTTGCTTTCGTTGAATTTGGTGCTAATGCTTTAATAGGTCTTTGGATTATGGACGCGCAAATTCTTTAATGGACGACGGCTGAATATTGAATGACGGACTAGACGCTTGTATTCGCCTGATATTATATAGAGTTATAGTGACTCATATGTTTCCAGATAAGTCGAAACGTATTTTTTTCTCATCTAAGAAAAATAAAGAAATCGGAGACTGACAAGAAATTATTTCTTAAAATAATGAGAAACATTACGAAAATTTAAGACTATATTTCTTGTCTATACTATCCTTGAATTTTCTTAGATGAGGAAAACATAGGTTTTTGACCAATTTGGAGAAAAGTGACTTTTTTTTCACTGCCAAAATGTTCTTCAATATATTTCTTTTGTGTCTTTAAACTCAATTGTCTCGTGTTAAATGTACTGTCTTAAATGAAAACAAAATGTAATTTCTTAAGCAAGAATTTTAAAGAAAAGACTAGAAAACATTTCTTACTGCGTATATTTGATAGTTTACAGTGTAGTCGTGAATAAATTAACCTGTCACCGATAGAGAAACTGCTTCCTTTCCAACTGTGTGTTATAATCCCTGGTTGTGTGAATCGTCTCTCTCTCTCTCTCTCTCTCTCTCTCTGCATTGAACTGCGTTAGACAACGTTGACTGGTGTTAACTGACGTTTATGGACATTACTGCATTAAGGCATATATTGAGAGTCGTTATCACTACGTTGAGATGGTCCTAGAACTCTCTCTCTCAAGTGCACGTTCGAAAGTCAAAGTAAAAGGACAAAGGCTAAGTTCCTGTATTACAACATCCCATTTATGTATTTTCGAAAAGCCCAGGTGCAGGTAGGGGAGATAGGGTTTGGGGACATGGGGCACAGTGGGACATGGGGCACAGTGAGACATGGAGCACAGTGGGACAAGCCATCTAACTCCTATATTAATTACAGGAATTCCATTACATTATTATCAGCAGAAAGCTACCACCCCCATACAACACCTATATTGATAATAATTAAAAACTATCAGTGGTAAAACATTAGAGGCAAGAAAACTGTTGATGGACAAAGGTACAATTTAATTGGATCGATTATTATCTCAGATGTATGTATTTGTTTTTGTTTTGTTTTTTACAAAACAAGGGAAATTATGCACCCGGGGCGAACTGAGACACTTTTGTTGGGGCCCACTGTGACAAAGGTAATCAAGTGGCGCAATTTACCTTCATTCTAAAATATTATAAAAGTGCATTATATTGTTTTCTAGATAGTAGTAATTCGCAATCTCTTCATTTGATGAGTTTACTGGCAATTTCAAAGTTAAATGCTTCCGTTGGAATGGGAATCACAAAATATTTTTTCTTCAAATTTTGCCTCTGAAAAATGTTTTATGTAACGCAGGGGTCAAAAATAGCAAGTAACTTAGCCATCACTGTTGAATCTTCTAAACTCATGTGAAACATAACGGTATATATACTTGATTTAAAATGAATTTTGATTGTTGTCCTACTGTACGCCAGTGGATGTCCCAGTGATCCCCTAACTTGGGGCAAACTGGGACACTTTTGGGGGTTTTTTTTAAATGTAATATTGGAGAAAAGTTAGCAGATATTTTAGAATCGTTTTTATGATTGTCATACTAAATATTAGTTATAACTACAGCATAGAGGGGTACTCTGTGGGACAATAATAGCGGAGATTTTTGCACACAAAAAAAGTGAAAAATGTCCCAGTGCACCCCAGTCTCCCCTATTGTGTTGTCAATTATATATGAGTGAGTGAAAATAAGATGAGCATAAAGAGCGTCACTGTGTTAAGACGGCTGTTGATTGACGTTACTACATGAAGGCTGACGCCGAAGAGCATTATTGCGTTAAGACGCCGGTGGTGGCGGCTGCCAATTATACTACAAATGTTGCTCTTTCTTGGAAGTACGTTGTCTGGGTACAAACCAAATCTCGGTTATTATTTGATGGACAACTTCTATTCTTACATGGACGATGCTTAGTACATTGCAGATGTGCACTGTCAGATTTATTACGCGTTTCGATGATTTTCCACAGCGTTATGTCCCTTTATCCTGTCAGTCAATAAGTTCTTGCCCGGGTCATATTTCTGTTACTATTTGATGGACAACTTCTAAACTTACATGGAAGTTTCTTAGTATCTTGCAGATGTTCACTGTCGGTTGTTTTTACGCGTTTCCATGATCTGCCACAGAGATGACCCTTTAAGTCCGCCAAGAATTACTTGTCCGGTCCATATCCCGGTTACTATTTGATGGACAACATTGAAACTTACATGGAACATGCTTAGTATATTGCAGATGTGCATGGTACACTAATTTACCTCGCCCCAATTATTTGTGCCACATTTAATACACTGTACCTGTGTCTGCCAACATGTATGACATTCTGGTACCGGTACTTGAACATCTTTGAAACTTGCTTGTTTCATACTTAGTAACTTGTAGATGTGCACTAACTGCCCAAACTCTTGAGTTATTGTCCTTTTCCCTCAACCTTTACATGCTGGCATACATATTTTTCCGGGCCGTAAGCCCACATCAAAATCACGTAATCAGACACAATCAAAGCATGACTTGGATACATAATTCTCTAGATAACGACTTTACAACGTAAATCAAATGAATTCAGAATACTGATCAGCGATACGGATGTGATGTCTTGCCGACATCATTGAAACTGTTGACCGCTTCTCTCTAGCAGGAATCTAGCCTATGTTTATGTATACTATAATTTTTTTATTTATTTTAATTTGGTGTAGGTCTTTAACTTATGGACGCGAAATTTCTTTAATGGACGACGGATGAATATTGAATGACGGACTAGACGCTTGTATTTGAAATATATTTGGTATACGCTATTACCTTGGCGAAACCCGTTCCCCAATATTCAACATCCTTCTCTTTCATTCAACCATTTGTATGTTGCCATATACAGACATCTTGTTCATAGGCACCTTTCAGGTGCTATGTTAGAATTATCTCTCCATTTTGGTCCTTCCGGGTCCATCCCAAGTTCGACTTTTATAATCATCCGATATTTCTGATGCAGCAGACTTACAGTCCAAAATCCAAAGTCCGGTTCCGTGCACGGGTTACTACATCGTGGTCCGCGTCGCCCTGAATGACCGAAGATTACAATCCCCGAAACGCATGCACTACGGTCAGAGCCTTGTGCGGAGTCATCTGGGATGATGACCAAAGTGAAGTCTGGTGTGGCAAGTGAATCTTAAGTGACCATTTCGCTGCAAATCTAAGAAACAACAAGCGCTGGATGAGCGCAAAGACCTCCGTCGAGGCAACAGGGTCCGTAGCGTAATACATCACTGAATAACATACGGCCGGATGCCAAGCTCAATTTTGCATTTGTTGGACGTTAGCTTCATCAATGGTAATTAATCTGGGATTGAGGGTTCCTCACTAGCATGTCCAGACAGGGATGTGAAAGTCACATTCCCAGCAAATAATTTTTGTTTGATTTGACGTGCTTGAAATACTGGGTATGGAATAGAGTATATTGATGGAAAACCTGGAAAAGTGCTTGAGACATTAGGCCCCATCCCACCCCCACCTCCCCCTGAGAGGATCCCCTCACCCAAATCGACACGTTAGCGGCAGAAATGAGACACCGTGTGCCTAGTTGTTGTACCAACTTGCTTGTGATTTTGTGCTATAGGCCCAACACATCAACACTTCATATTTTGTATGTGTACAGTATAGCATCATCACTGATGAGAGAATGCTCTTCAAAACACATCTGATTTTACCGACACTTCGTTCTGATCTGTCTCAACATCATATGATGAGGATTCAATGCGCTCGGTATAATTTTGTATACTGGTGTTACAGGTCACCTTCGCCTTCACCTTACTGTATCAATGACCATGGACTTGTACATGTATCACATTCACATTGAATGGTGATGACTGATGAGAATATTGCCTCTATGGAACAAATGACTGAATTCCACGCAGCAAATAAAAAGTTCATGTTAATCATAAACAACATACAATTAGTAATGCTATCAAATAATTA
>JAVTVY010037419.1:0-17028 GCA_036873755.1 Hanleya hanleyi
AAGAACGTAACATTGGTTACCCTCTCCACTTTCCACTTGGTGTTGGGGCGTTGTTGTTGGGCCCATTCCAAGGGATCCACGTTAGCCAGGTTCTCCAGCATCGTCTCTAGCGACGCCCGGTTAATGATGGTAAACGGTTGGTCAAATACCCGGATGTTACTGCTCGGGTAAAAGTATCGGACTTGATCTGTCTCCTTATGCTGCAGCACATAACCAAACGCCAGATTTAATTTGAAGGACGTAGCTTGGTCATTGAAGATGGCTTCCACGTAGCTGCGTAGACGGGCGAGGACGGTCAGTCGGAAATTGTAGATATCTTGAATAGGGCGATGACGGTGGAAACAGTGCCGTATCATGGTCCAATGGCGCCGATAGATGTCACTCACTGGATGGGTGCCCTGTAAGAGATCGCTAGGAACATTTATGGGCTCGTCCAGAAAATGTTCGATGTTGTCAGGCGTATGACTCGAAACCGTAACGGTAGGGTCCGGCTGGATATCCAAGCCCTCCTGGACCGTGGGTATAGGCAGGCTCTTCGTCATCGTATCACCAGTGGCGTTCGTCTCTCCGGGTTCATCTTCACTGGGTCTGACCTTCCGCGGCTCTTCTTTAGTGGAAAGTTGTCGCCCAAACCGTAGAGACGGGGCATGCTTCAAACGTTGGTGCTGTCTAAACCGACTGGGTCGTTTGAAGAGTCGACCACAATCATTACATAGTACCGTCGCACCCGCGTGAAGTACCCTCTCATGACGCAGTAAATGATCCTCCCGATTGAATGACCGTGCGCAGGTTGTACAAGTATACCGAGCATCGTTGTGGGTGGAGGCCTCGTGGCGTCGTAAATTATCTAGACGAGTAAACAGCTTCTGGCAAGTTGTGCAAGTGAACATCTTGGTGGTTGACAGAGTGTCTGATGAAACGTCCAGGCCGCTTTCCTTTTATAGCACGCTAGCTGGTGATCTATTTTTAGCACACTCAGTTCAACTATCCCAAGTCGAGGGCCGAGCCGTGACATCTTCGGTAACATCCGTGTATCTTCGGTCACCTCCGTACCGTCAACGATCAACATGTAGACATATAGAGTATGTACGGCATGTTATGGTATTCATCAGTGCATGAGTGACGCATTCAGCCGATGGGAGTGGTCGGTCAGCTTGGTAACGAAAAACGTAACATTGGTCACACTCCACTATCCACTTGGTGTTGGGGCGTTGTTGTTGGGCCCATTCCAAGGGATCCACGGTGTCCAGTTTCTCCAGCATCGTCTCTAGCGACACTCGGTTAATGATGGTAAATGGTTGGTCAAATACCCGGATGTTACTGCTCGGGTAAAAATATCGGACTTGGACTGTCTCTTTTATGCTGCAGCACATAACCAAACACCAGATTCAATTTGAAGGCCGTAGTTTGATCTTTGAAGATGGCTTCTACGTAGCTACGTAGACGGGTGAGGTCGGTCAGTCAGAAATTGTAGATATCTTGAATAGGGCGATGACGGTAGAAACAGTGCCGGATCATGGGCCAATGGCGCCGATAAATGTCACTCACTGGATGG
Organism: Hanleya hanleyi; assembly: GCA_036873755.1. NCBI lineage: Eukaryota > Metazoa > Mollusca > Polyplacophora > Lepidopleurida > Hanleyidae > Hanleya > Hanleya hanleyi. Next base: position 1,556 of record JAVTVY010037419.1, read on the forward strand.
TCTTCGTGTAACAGATCGCTGGGAACATTTATGGCTTCGTCCACGAAGTGTACTTTGCCCTCCACGTCGTACAAAATCTGGCCCAAGGTCTTGTCGTCGGAATTTGACTGTTGAATTAGGGCGACATCATCATCGGCCCTCGTGCGATGGGTGGGAGTTCCCCCTGTTTCGATATTGATGCCTACGGGCTCTTCTATCTGCAAACGTGGCTGCGGAACAGGGTGTCGTGTGCGTTGGTGTCGCAGCAACTGACTGGTCAGTTTGAAAAGCCGACCACATTCTTCGCATGGACGCTTGGGTACTTCATGGCGTGCACGTGTGTGGCGCTGTAAATGATCCGGGCGCTGAAACGACAGTGTACATATCGTACAGTTATACCGGGCGGTTCCTTCGTGCTTGGTAGCCTCATGGCGGCGCAAGTCATGCAGACGAGTGAATGATTTCGAGCACGTAGTACAAGTGAACATCTTGGTGGTTGACAGAGTGTCTGATGAAACGGCCAGACCGCTTTCCTTTTATAGCACGCTAGCTGATATCATGTTCGGGCACTTCCGTGTCTCTTCGGATGTAAAAGTCCCCGGATGTAAAAGTGCCCGAATGTTTACGAATGTTCCACCATTCCGGACTTCTATCAGGTCCATGTCCAGAAGCTCTCATACGCCGCCATTTTGGAGCCGCCATGTTGGATCCGTCATTTTGGAACCGCCATCTTGGATATGTCCCATAATGCACTGGGTCAAAATACTCGCTTCTGATTGGACGAGAGCTCTGTGACGGATTTTAAATACTCGCTTCTGTTTGGTGTACGTCGCTAAAGGTCACCGGAACTGACCTTTGACCCCGGCGCGCAAAGGTTTCCACCGCTCCGCGTTACGGTTTCGAGTCATACGCCTGACAACATCGAACATTTTCTGGACGAGCCCATAAATGTTCCTAGCGATCTCTTACAGGGCGCCCATCCAGTGAGTGACATCTATCGGCGCCATTGGACCATGATACGGCACTGTTTCTACCGTCATCGCCCTATTCAAGATATCTACAATTTTCGACTGACCGACCTCGCCCGTCTAGGCAGCTACGTGGAAGCCATCTTCAATGACCAAGCAACGTCCTTCAAATTAAATCTGGCGTTTGGTTATGTGCTGCAGCATAAGGAGACAGATCAAGTCCGATACTTTTACCCGAGCAGTAACATCCGGGTATTTGACCAACCGTTTACCATCATTAACCGGGCGTCGCTAGAGACGATGCTGGAGAACCTGGCCAACGTGGATCCCTTGGAATGGGCCCAACAACAACGCCCCAACACCAAGTGGAAAGTGGAGAGGGTAACCAATGTTACGTTCTTCGTGACCAAGCTGACCGACCAACCCATCGGATGAATGTATTCACCCAGGCACTGATAGATTCTCAGAATGCGCAAACAACTATCTGAGGATATGTTGCCTCAACGGTATCCTGGCTTGACCAACGGTGATTAGAATAAACGGTTCAGAGCGAACATGGCCGAAGATGGAACTTTCTGAAATGAAGACAGATGCAAATGGTGGCCTCTGATTGGACAAGTCTTCTTGAATTGTAACACCAAGTGGATAGTGGAGATAATGACCAATGTTGCGTTCTTCGTGGTTAAGCTGACCACCACCTCCATCGGATGAAAGTATTCACCCATGCACTGATAGATACTCAGAATGCGCAAACAACTATCTGAGGATATGTTGCCTCAACGGTATCCTGGCCTGCCCGACGATGATTAGAATAAACGGTTCAGATGGCACTTTCTGAAATGGAGACTTCTGATTGGACAAGAATACATCTAACGGACAGGAACGAATATGAAACATGCAAATGGTGGCCTCTGATTGGATAAGAATCTTCTTGAATTGTAAATATACCCAACGCGGCTCCCCAGCGTGGGTGTGATGTAACATTGGGGAAAATAAACTATATGAAAAAAACTTCTTGTTGTTGTTGTTCTCTCATGTGTCATCCTTGTTGTTGTTGTTGTTGTTCTCTCTCTGGTCTATATCATGGCGTTATGTTAGAGTGTTAAGGTGTAACGACGGGCGTTGACGGGCATCACCGCATTTCGAAGAATTAGTGACAATTCCATGGAATATCAGAGCTTCTGAGCTATTTCACCAGGGCGTTGAAGCATTAAGAATGGTGTTGGTGGGCGTTGCTACAAGATGACACCTCACACGGTCCATTTGGACCGCGGATGGTCCATCTCTACACCAAATAACATCCTTCACTGCTAAAAAAGGCCCACTTTCGCTACAACTTGTACTAATGACGTCACCAATGACGTCACAGATGCTATAAATATCCCTGAAATCAGGGTCTATACTCCGAGAGCTACAACATGATACCCCACACGACGCATTCGCAACGCGGATGGTCCATCTCTACACCAAATACCTTCCTGCACTGCCCCAAAAGGCTCGCTTTCGCTAATACTCCTACTGATGACGTCATCGATGACGTCACAGATGCTTCGGACATGCCTCAATTCGGAATGTACACCCCGAGAGCTACAAAATGACACCTCACACGACGCATTCGGACTAAGGATGGTGCATCTCTACACCAAACTCACCCTCACGCACCCACAAAATGTCCACTTTCGCTACTACTCGTACCGATGACGTCATCAATGACGTCACAGATGACGCGGACACCCCTCAAATCGGAATGTACACCCCGAGAACTACAAGATGACACCTTCCAGGACGCATTCGAACCGTGAATAGCCCATCTCGACCCCAAATACCTTCATGTACTGCCAGAAAATGTCCACTTTCGCTACTACTCGTACCGATGACGTCACCGATGACGTCACAGATGACGCGAACATCCCGCAAATCGGAATGTACACCCCGAGAACTACAAGATGACACCTTCGAGGACGCATTCGAACCGTGAATAGCCCATCTCGATCCCAAATACCTTCATGTACTGCCCGAAAATGTCCACTTTCGCTACTACTCGTACCGATGACGTCACCGATGACGTCACAGATGACGCGGACATCCCTCAAATCGGAATGTACACCCCGAGAACTACAAGATGACGCCTTCCAGGACGCATTCGAACCGTGAATAGCCCATCTCGACCCCAAATACCTTCATGTATTGCCCGAAAATGGCCACTTTCGCTACTACTCGTACCGATGACGTCACCGATGACGTCACAGATGACGCGAACATCCCTTAAATCGGAGTGTACACCCCGAGAACTACAAGATGACACCTTTCAGGACGCATTCGAACCGTGATTAGCCCATCTCGACCCCAAATAACTTCCTTCGCTGCCCCAAAATGGCCACTTTACTTACTACAACCAACTGCGCATGCGCAGATTAACGCGACATGCATTCAAAAACACACCATTCTGACTCTACCCCACACAAGCTTCACTTTGACACCTCACACGACCCATTCGAACCGTGATTAGCTCATCTCTAACCCAAACACACCCCTACATAGCACCCAAAATGCCTGTTTTCTATACTACGGCCAGACTGCGCATGCGCAGACTATTGAACACGGACGAACCATTAGTGTAGTCAAGTGCTCCTCCAGAGCTTCAAAATAAGACCTCACTCGACCCCATTGGACCATGAGTGGCCCACCTAGACTCCAACATGTCCACCCCGTATGGGCCTATACACCCATAGCCATGCAGTATAGGCCTATGGGCCTACCCAGGCCTCGGTGACTTTTTTCAAAAATTTCACCGATTCGCTCCGCAACATTTCCTATCGTGTTCTAAATGACGAGACGAGTAAAACGAGACCCCACAACCCTACCGCAAATGTATAGAAGTGGGTTTCCCAGTAGGATAAACATTGAACCTATACCCCAGTATGGGTCTATATGGGGCTCGGTGACTTTTTCAAAAATTTCACCGATTCGCACGGGGACACTTCCTATCATGTTCTAAATGACGAGACGAGTAAAACGAGACCCCACAACCCTACCGCAAATGTATAGAAGTACGTTTCCCAGGGGGACAAACATCGATCCTATACCCTCAGTATGGGACTATATAAGGCTATATCGCACTTTTTCAAAAATTTCACCGATTCGTACGGGGACACTTCCTATCATGTTCTAAATGACGAGACGAGTAAAACGAGACCCCACAACCCTACCGCAAATGTATAGAAGTACGTTTCCCAGGGGGACAAACATCGGTCCTATACCCTCAGTATGGGACTATATGAGGCTATATCGTACTTTTTCAAAAATTTCACCGATTCGCACGGGGACACTTCCTATCATGTTCTAAATGACGAGACGAGTAAAACGCGACCCCACAACCCTACCGCAAATGCATAGAAGTACGTTTCCCAGGGGACAAACATCGATCCTATACCCTCAGTATGGGACTATATGAGGCTATATCGTACTTTTTCAAAATTTCACCGATTCGCACGGGGACACTTCCTATCATGTTCTAAATGACGAGACGAGTAAAACGAGACCCCACAACCCTACCGCAAATGTATAGAAGTACGTTTCCCAGGGGGACAAACATTGATCCTATACCCTCAGTATGGGACTATATGGGGTTCGGTGACTTTTTTCAAAAATTTCACCGATTCGCACGGGGACACTTCCTATCATGTTCTAAATGACGAGACGAGTAAAACGAGACCCCACAACCTATACCGCAAATGTGGAGAAGTACGTTTCCCAGGGGACAAACATTGATCCTATACCCTCAGTATGGGACTATATGGGGTTCGGTGACTTTTTTCAAAAATTTCACCGATTCGCACGAGGACACTTCCTATCATGTTCTAAATGACGAGACGAGTAAAACGAGACCTCACAACCCTACCGCAAATGTATAGAAGTACGTTTCCCAGGATGGTCCTATACCTCCCATACCCCATATAGGCATTTTCCCGTAATTTAGGATAAAGTCCGTATTCCGTATTTTTTCAGGAAAATTTTTACATACACCCACCCTGGAACTAGGGGAAGATAACTCTGTTGATAGACAAGCCCCGTTAAGCCCGGCGACCTATATACCCCTCATACCCCATATAGGCATTTTTCCAGGTTTTTCGATAAAGTCCGTGTTCCGTATTTTTTTTTTCAGGAAAAATTTTACATGCAGCCACCCAGCCATCAAATACCCCTTCACCTAGGCTTCACGTTGATACCTCACTCGACCCCATTCGACCATTAGGGGCTGCCCTAGATGCCAAAACGTCTATTTTCATACCCTTGGGCCACCGCGCATGCGCAGAATGACCCTAATTCAACCCCACACCCAGTCCATCAGATGCCCCTTCATGAATGCTTCACTTTGATACCTCACTCGATCCCATTGGACCATTAGGGGCTCCCCTAGCTCCAAAAAGGCTATTTTCATGCCCTTGGGCCACCGCGCATGCGCAGAAGGCCGATATGTCAACCCCACACCCAGTCCATCAGATGCCCCTTCACGAATGCTTCACTTTGATACCTCACTCGACCCCATTGGACCATTAGGGCTCCCCTAGCTCCAAAACGTCTATTTCCATACCCTTGGGTCACCGCGCATGCGCAGAATGCCGATATTTCAACCCCACGCCCAGTCCATCAGATGCCCCTTCACGAATGCTTCACTTTGATACCTCACTACGACTCCATTGGCCCATTAGGGACTCCCCTAGCTCCAAAACCGCTATTTCCATACCCTTGGGCCACCGCGCATGCGCAGAATGCCGATATTTCAACCCCATACCCAGCCCATCAGATGCCCCTTCACGAATGCTTCACATCGATACCTCACTCGACCCCATTGGTCCATTAGGGGCTTCCCTAGCTCCAAAACGTCTATTTCCATACCCTTGGGCCTCCGCGCATGCGCAGAATGCCGATAGTTCAACCCCGCGCCCAGCCCATCAGATGACCCTTCATGAATGCTTCACTTTGATACCTCACTCGACCCCATCGGTCAACTAGGGGCTCCCATAGCTCCAAAAAGGCTATTTTCATACCCTTCGGCCGCCGCGCATGCGCAGAAGGCCGATATGTCAACCCCACACCCAACCCATTAGATGCCCCTTCACCTAAGCTTCACTTTGATACCTCACTCGACCCCATCGGACCATTTTATCTAGGGACTACTTTTTCTCCGCGGAAGCTTTTTCCCGAGACCGAATCACCGCCAAAACCGCGGCCAAACCGCATCACCGCGTATGAATACATTTTTTTTGTTTTTTTGTTGTCAATGCACACCTCCCCAATACCTCCCCAATGCCCGAGTTGTCTGCCTTGCATCCATAGTGTAGAGATGGCGCCACACCCTCCCCTTTTTACATCCGGGGAGGAATTAACTCAATTTGCCCTTTGTATACTACTAAGGTGACTTTAAGCTTTAATTAAGTGTTTGCAAACAATTTGGCCGAAAAGGTTGAAAAAATTACAAAGATAAATTAAAAGATATTGTCATACTCATGAAGATATGGTCCAAAATAGGATTGACTTCAATAGGACGAAATGTCATTTTAAAAAAGCTTCTTGTTGCCGAAACTCATCCATCTATTTTCCTCTCTTCCAAACCCACCCGAACCACTTATAAATGAATTCCAGAAACGCTGTTTTGAATTTGTTTGGAACTCGAAATTTCTGTTAAACCACTTGAACATGGCGGTTTAGATAATCCTATTGTTAATATGTAATCCAGGCACAAAACATATCGTGGATTAGGATATTACAAGCTGATAATTCCAAGTGGGGTAATATTTTGAAAATGTATATGCCAAAGAATATAGACCCAATAGGAGTTGGTTCAGCATTCTTAAGAACTAATATTATACCAACGATGGAAAACGTATTTTGGAGGGACACGCTTCTAGCCTGGACAGAATTTCAAATAAAACTAGAGGACTGTCAAACTTTCTCGAATGAAATGGTACAATGAAAAAATTAAAATTGATAATAAAGCTCTACATTTAGGTCACTGGGATGAAAAAGGTGTGCGGTTTGTAAATGATATTTTAGATAATAACGGATTTTTTTTTGTCATTTGACTCTTTTCAGTCCATTTATAAATGCGCAGCCAATTTTCTGGAATAATTATCCGTATGTCAGGCAAGTAGTATATAAAACTGATATTAACGCAACTTGACCTTTGACCTAAAAAGTTTGCATAGTGGGGAGAAAAACTACCTCCGAACACAGAAGAGTTTCTATTTTTGCAGGTCACTGCGCAGGTCAAGTGGTTGTCATGGTGACGTCATTTCCGGTCACGTGACGTTTGGGGCAATTATTCCTCCGCGGTGATGCGGTCGCGAGAAAAAGCCTCCGCGTACAGAAAAATAATCTCAAATACGCGGGGAGCTGGGAGAAATTCTCCGGCAATCTTCGGCAATCTCCGGGACATTTTGGGAGGGGGGGAGAGGGGCCCCTAGTGGACCGATTGGGTCGAGTGAGGTGTCAAAGTGAAGCGCTCCTCCAGGGCGATCAAGTAGTGGGTGGGTGTATGTAAAATTAGGATTTGTCCCAAAAATACAAAAAATGGAACACGGATTTTACACCTACAATAGGGGAAACCCCTATCAACCATGTTCAAAAGGGCTAATATCGGTCTCCGGCTTATCAGGCCTGCCTATCAAGTCATGGGTGGGTGCATGTAAATTGAGGATTTGTCCCCGAAAATATAAAATGCGGAACACGGATTTTACCCCTACAATAGGGGGAAAACTCCTATCAACCATGTCCAAAAGGGCTAATGTCGGACTCCGGCTTATCGGGCCTGCCTATCAAGTCATGGGTGGGTGCATGTAAATTGAGGATTTGTCCCCGGAAATATAAAAAAGTGGAACACGAACTTTACCCCTAAAATCGTGCCTGATTCGCACATTTGCATCTGTACGGGAAAATGCCTGTATGTGTATAGGGGTGGTCATTTTTGTGGACTTTACTATGGGTTGTGGTGTCTTGTTTTCTTCGTCTTACCACGTAAAATACGACGGGCAGGGTCTCGGGGCTAAGCGGTGAAAATTTTCGAAAAATTTCCTGCGCGCATGCGTAGTGGGTAAATAGTGCTGGGTGGCTGTTTTGGGGTCTAGGTGAGCCCCAAGTGGTCCGATAGTGTCGTACGAGGTCTTATTTTGAAGCCCTCGTGGAGGAGCATCCGACTGGGCTAATGCATCAATATTCTGCGCATGCGCAGTTTGGCCGTAGTATAGAAAGTAGGCATTTTGGGGGTGCGTGGGAGTGTGCTTGGGGTAGAGATGGACCACTATTGGTCCGAATGGGTCCTGGGAGGGATCAAAGTGAAGCTTTTGTGTGGTAGAGTCAGAATGGCGTGCTTTTTATTGCAAGTCGCGTCAATCTGCGCATGCGCAGTTGAGTGTTGTAAGTAAAGTGGTCATTTTGGGGGTGCGTGGGGGTGTGTTTGGGGTAGAGATGGACCACTATTGGTCCGAATGCGCCGTGGGGGGTGTCATTTTCTAGCTGACTGTATCTATGTTGGCCATAATAATAACCTAAGTATGTATGACCAGTTACATCCGGGGACCTTTGTTTTACATCCGGGATCCGGGGTTTTCATTGTTTTACATCCGGGACTGTGGTTTTACATCCGGATGCTACAATATATGTATTGTATTATAAAATATATGTCTTGTATTATACAATATCTGTCCTGTATTATTAAATATCCGTCCTGTATTATACAATATATGTCCTGTATTATTCAATATCAGTCCTGTATTATACAATATCTGTCCTGTATTATACCATATCTGTGCTGTATTTTACAGTATATCTTGTATTCTACCATATCTGTGTTGTATTATACCATATCTCTCCTATGTTATACAATACCTGTCCTGTGTTATACAATATCTGTCCTGTATTGTACCATATATGTCCTGTATTCTGATTCTACCCCACAAAAGCTTCACTTTGACACCTCCCACGAACCATTTGGACCAATAGTCACGGTGGTCTATCTCTATCCCAAACACACCCCTACGCACCCCCAAAATGCCTGCTTTCTATACTACGGCCAGACTGCGCATGCGCAGAATATTGAAAAGGGACGATACATTAGTTCAGTCGGATGCTCCTCCGCGCGAGCTTCAAAATAAGACCTCTTGCGACACCATCGGACCATTAGGGGCTCACCTAGACCCCAAAACGGCCATCCAGCACCATTTACCCACTACGCATGCGCGCAGTGATTTTTAAATAAAAATCACCGCTTAGCTTCGCGACCCCGCCCATCGTGTTCTACGTGGTGAGACATGAAAAACAAGATCTAACAACCCATATCGCAATGAACATGTGTGAATTGCCAAGTATGGACCTATCCATTGAGCCAGTAGGCCTATGGGCCTATCCAGACCTCCGTGAACTTTTCGAAAAAGTTCACCGCTTAGCACAGAGACCCATCCCATCGTGTTTTACGTGATGAGACGAAGAAAACAGTAAAATAGTAAATTCCACAAAAAAATGACCACCCCTATACCCCTATAGGCATTTTCCCGTACAGATGTAAATGTGCGAATCAGGCCCTATTTTAGGGGTAAAGTCCGTGTTCCGCTTTTTATATTTTCGGGACAAATTCTAATTTTACATACACCCACCAATGACTTGATCGCCCTGGAAGAGCGCTTCACTTTGACACCTCACTCAACCCAATCGGTCCACTAGGGGCCCCTCTCGCTCCCAAAATGTCCCGAAGATTGCCGGAGAATTTCCCTCAGCTCTCCGCGTATTTGGGACTACTTTTTCTGTCCACGGAAGCTTTTTTCCGCGACCGCATCACCGTCGACGGCTTCACCGCGAAGTAATACATGCCCCAAAGGTCACGTGACCGGAAGTGACGTCACCATGGCAACCACTTGATCTGCGCAGTGACCTGTAAAAATTGGAACTCTTCTGTGTTCGGAGGTAGTTTTTCACCCCAATATGCAAATTGTTTAGGTCAAAGGTCAAGTTGTGTCAATATCAGTTTTATATACTACTCAAGCAGTACGGAAAGCCGCAAACAACATGAGATTTGGACTATTACAGAAACAATATATGATACCGTTGATACCGCCCCCTATTTCACTATTAGTAAGTGTAAAAAAAGGCTGTAATAAAATGTTATATAGAAATCTCTTGACCTTTAAATTTACTGTACTAAACAGTTCTTGAAAAAAATTATAGTGATTCGGAGTGGTATATATGGAATAATAATGTAACAAAGAGATATAAATGGTTTCGATACAGAATTATTAACCGAATATTGACTACCAACATTTTTGCACATAAACTTTACGCTGATATATCTAACTTATGTACATTTTGTAGCAAAGTTCCAGAGACTATTATTCATCTCTTTTGGGAATGTGAACATATCTACCCTTGGTGGAGTTTACTGAAAAATTGGTTCGCATTGGCGTGTGTTCCAGTTATATTTTCTCCAGAAAAAGTTTACAACCCAGAAATCAGCCACTCAACTACTGTATTTCTATTATTAAATTTTCTATATATAAAATTAAAGTAGTTAAAACTCCCTTGGTTGAAAAGTGTTCAAAACGCTTTAAATGTGCGTACGAAACCGATAAATATTTCCAGTATAAGAACTGCGAATGGCGCTTGTTTTACCAGTATTGGTCATCGCTGCATTTACTGTTTAGACTCTTATGGTGTTGTTTGCGTAGATAAATCGAGGTGTAATGACGATGTATCTGTTTGTTATATAACATGAGTTTCTAATTACAAATACAACCATTTTTGTTTAGTACAATAAAATATTGTATGTACAATAAACAAAACCAAATAAGATATATAAAACAAAATCAGTGTTTGTTCTATGCGATTTAGTGTTAAGTCCAGCCACGATCAGCACAATCTTAATGAATTATCAGTTTCATATGACATCCGCCTTTCTTTTTCGATAAAAACGCGCAAATGGCCGCGTTCGGCACCCACAACTTCAAATAATTCAACTTACGCATCGACGGACGAACTGGTCTTTTCTTAGAAGTTGAATTTGACGAAAAATTACGAGACTATGGGTAAATCAGATCACCAATATTTTAGGGGGGGGGGGAGAGTGACCTCTTCTATTGCGATTCTACGTTGATTTTTTTACAAGCGTTGATCCGTATTAATTACAAAACTTGATTTCAAATGTTCCAGATGTATATGTTCACCAGACAGCGAATATCACTGCTTTATTTATTAGATTCTAGTAGTATACAAAGCCCGAATTGATAGAATAGCGCCTCACTGCGCATGCGCAGAACCTGGTGTGACGTCATAAGTGTAGGTTTTGTGGCGGTATTGGGGCGGTGTGCGCATGTGTGATGTGTGGGAGGTGGGTACAAGATGGCCGCCATGTGGGAGGTGGGTACAAGATGGCCGCCAAGATGTGGGAGGTGGGTACAAGATGGCCGCCAAGATGTGGGAGGTGGGTACAAGATGGCCGCCAAGATGTGGGAGGTGGGTACAAGATGGCCGCCATGTGGGAGGTGGGTACAAGATGGCCGCCAAGATGTGGGAGGTGGGTACAAGATGGCCGCCATGTGGGAGGTGGGAAAAGATGGCCGCCATGTGGGAGGTGGGAAAAGATGGCCGCCATGTGGGAGGTGGGAAAAGATGGCCGCCAGTAGTAAAATGTATAAAAGGAGTTGATTTTTAGGGAAAGGATGTATTCAATCTGACTTACCTGACCTGACTTGATCAGCCAGCCAGCCCGCCTGCCAACCAGTCCTCCTGCCTGCCTAGCCGCTTGTAATAAGACGAAAAGCATGAGACGTGGAGAAGATTTTCCCTTTGATCCAGCAGTACCTCCGGTTGAAGTCTTGCCTGAAGATGAGCGTGTCAGGGACATTTATCAACGTCACTGGGCTACCATACGCCATTGTTTCCACCGTGACCGTCGTCTATTGGACTTGTATAATTTTCGGTTGGAGGACCTCACGTATCTTCCTATTTACGCCGACAACATTTTTAAAGATCAGGTCACTGCCTTCAAATTGAATGTGACATTTGGGTATATCTTACGGCACAAAAAGACGGACCAGCTGCGGTATTTCTATCCCAGTAACAATTCGTATGTGTTTGACCACCCATTCACCATCACGGATGCCATTTCTCTGGAGCCGGTGGTCGAGCAACTCACTACATTAGACCCGTTGGAGTGGGCCCGCCTGCAACGTCCCAATACCCAATGGATGGTGCAAATGGTGACTAACGTCACATTTTTCGTCACGAAAATGAGAGATCATCCTATCGGTGCTCCTGTACTACTGCCTCCGTGGTTGCTTCATCGACACGGCCTGTATGCATTAACAGTAGGGAAGAAGGGACCCTACAAAGATCGGAAATGTCTGTTTCGGTGTTTGGCCGTGCATGTGGACGAGTGTGACCCCCAGAGTTGTGACACAGTGACCGATGGGTATTGGGAAGAATATTTAGAGCAGCAAGACATGGATAAGCGGCACTTCCGAGGTGTCCCCTTCAAGCATTTGGATGACGTGGAGTCCCTGTTTCATATTAATATCTTTGTCTATCGATTACGACGGGAGGATGACGATACATTTGTGGCTGAATTGGTTCGGCGATCCACAGAACGGTATGCTGCTACGATGAAAGTCAATGTGTTCGACCACAATGGCGTGAGTCATTTTTCGCTGATCTCCAATATGAGCCAGTACGCTCAGTCTTTCAGTTGTGCCCAATGCCATCGGGTGTTTAAATACTCTCGCGCCTTACATCGCCACGAGAAAATCTGTGACAACAGTGTGAAGCGAGTCTATCCGGGTGGCGTGTATCATAATACGCCTACTATTTTCCAGGAACTGGCCGATGAGGGACTCATCATACCGGAAGAGGACCGTTATTTTCCCTACCGGGCGTGCTATGACTTTGAAGCCCTGTTGGAGCCCATGGACCTGTTTTCTGCCAAAACACAGTGGACGCAGCGCCATATTCCTCTGAGTGTCAGTATTTCCAGCAACGTACCTGGCTATGACGCTGCTCCGGTGTGTTTCGTGTCCACGGGGAACTCCCATGAGTTGATTACCCGCATGATGGAGTATTTAGAGCAAGTCAGTGCGGCTAGTACGGCATTGTTGGTGGTGAAGTTTCAGCACGTCCTGGACCAACTGGACGACCGCATTCCTGTACCGGGTGTAGCGTTCAGCGATGATGAAGAGTCCGAGTCCGAGTCCGAGTCCGAGTCCCTGCAGTCGCAGCCTGTGCAGTCGCAGGATGTTCCTCTACCGAAACCGTATGCGGAGAAATTGAAGTTACGGTTCCTACAATACCTAAGTCAGTTACCGGTGCTCGGCTTCAACTCGGGGCGTTACGATCTGAACATGGTGAAGGAATTTCTCTACCCTTACTTGGCCCAGTCCGATACCCTCAAGTCGGTGATCAAGAAGATCAATAATCATATGGCCCTCACTACTACATCACTGCATTTCCTGGACGTGCGCAACTACCTAGCTCCTAATTGTAGCTATGATCAGTGGGTCAAGGCCTATAACTGTGCACAAACCAAAGGGAGGTTCCCTTACACGTATATATCATCGCTCGACCGTTTGCAGGAAACACAGTTGCCATCTCGGCACGCCTTCTTTGATGATTTGAAGCAAGTGGAATGTCCGGAAGACACGTACCGTGAACTACAGCAGGTATGGAACGATGAACATATGCAGACCTTGGAAGATTTCCTCATATGGTACAACAACCTAGATGTGGTTCCTTTCCTAGAGGCGGCCGAGAAAATGGTGCAACTTTTTCAACGCCAAATGCACGTGGACATCTTTAAAGAGTGCTTAAGTTTACCGGGGCTGGCCCTTCGCCATTTGTTTCAAGAGTGTTCCACTTACTTTTCGCTGGTACAACAGAAAGATGCGGACATGCATAATTGTCTGAAAGATAACATTGTGGGCGGGCCCAGTCTTATTTTTCACCGCTACCACGAGAAGGATGTCACGACTCTCCCCAGTGGAAAACCCGTTGCCAAAATCATTGGCTTTGATGCTAATGCCCTCTACCTGTGGTCGTTGGCCCAACCCATGCCCAGTGGTCATTATACACGTTGGTTGGCGGAAGGGCGTCATTTTACTCCCCAACGGTTGCCTCACAAACATCTTGCCGACCAGTGGTTGGAGTGGGAAGCCTATCGACGGGGTATTTATATACGACACCAGACCAACGCCACTGAGAAGCGGATAGGCGATCGGCGTCTCCCCGTCGATGGGTTTGCCTTTGTACAAGGAACACCCACTGTTTTCCAGTTTTATGGCTGTTACTGGCACGGCCCCGAATGTCATTTCAGCGCGGGTCGTTTTAATGAGCGACGCGGGAAAACACCCTTAGAATTACGGGAGGAAGTAGTGGCCAACGGAGATTATGTGAAAGAGCGAGGCTACCATTTGATTGAAATGTGGGAGTGTGAATTTCACACCCTGTGCCAGGCCCGGCCCCATTTACAACGGTTCCTAAAAGAGCGTGAGTACCCGTTGAGTCGTCGGCGACTGCTGAGTCTGCCACAGATGTTGCACGCCATTCGTTCGGGGCAGCTCTACGGTTTTGTAGAATGCGACCTGCATGTTCCCGACACTCTCAAGCCCCTCTTCGCCCAGTGTCCGCCTATCTTCAAGAATACGCTGGTGGGTCGGGATGATATTGGGGAGACCATGCGCACCTACGCAGAGCGACACGAGTGTTTACCTCAACCACGCCGCATGTTGATTGGAAGTATGTGGGCGGACAAAATCTTGCTGGGCACCCCCTTATTGCAGTGGTACATGAAGCACGGTTTGGAAATTACTCAAATCTATCAAGTCATCCAGTACGTCCCCGAGGCTTGTTTTGCGGAGAATGCCGAGCTCGTCACGGCGGCCCGTCGTCAAGGTGATGAATACCCCAGTCAGGCCATCATGGCTGAATGTTGGAAACTCACTGGCAATGGTTATTATGGAAAAACGGTAACCAACCAGGATAAGCACGTCAACGTGAACATTTGTACGACTGCCCAAGCCTGCAAAAAAGTCAATTCTCCTCTGTTTCGATCCGTGGAGGTCATCGATGACGACACCTATGAAGTCACTTCAGCTAAGAAGACTATCCGGTACAATTTACCCCTGCAGATTGGATGTATGGTCTATCACGTGGCCAAGCTGAGGATGTTGCAGTTTCTCTACGACTTCATGGGTGTCTATTTTAATTCCTCAGACTGGCAGTTGATGGAGATGGACACAGATTCGGCCTACATGGCCGTCTCCAACGCCGATTGGGAGTCCCTGGTGAAACCCGAGTTACGGGAACAATATGAAGCGGATCGGGACCTGTGGCTACCTCGACGCGACCACTACACCTACGACAAACGGACGCCGGGCCTGTTTAAACTCGAGTGGAGTGGAGATGCCATGATCGCCCTGTCGTCCAAGACCTACTATTGTTACGGAGGAGATGGAAACAACAAGTTTAGTTGTAAAGGCGTCAACCGACGTG
>JAVTVY010037420.1:0-15970 GCA_036873755.1 Hanleya hanleyi
GACATGCATGTACCACAGGAATTGGTGGGGACCCCCCACCGCTGGGCCTTCATGCAGCAAAGTCAGCAATCGCCGAGTCGTGCACCACGACAGATTCCACAACCTTGGGAATCCGACTGGAAACCGGAGTCACCCCCCAAATCACCACCACGACGGGCACCTTCTTTTCGCGCCTATAAAAAAACACCCTTGATCAAGACACCCCACATCTCCAGAGCTGTGACACGTAGCAAGTCACCGCGCCGAACACGACGCCGGACACAACCGCCCAAGGCCTGGAACACCTATTAAAACCAACAGCAGCAGCAGGACAGCTCAGTCGCCATGTTTTACCTCCCCCTACCCAGTAACAGTTCGCTGGATGTGTTTCCTGACAACACCGTGGCCAAGTACGTCACCCAGTTACCGCAACCGTTACATTTACCTGGACGCTGGGAATGTGCCCTCGTGGATATCCAATACCCTTACTCGTGGTACAACGTGCGAGCCAATGAAGTGTGGTACGAGGTCACCTACGAAGGCAAAAACACCCGACTCACCCTGCCCGAAGGCCAATACGATACCCCCAAAGAATTCATGGGTGGGCTGTCAAGACTGATGCATGATAAGGCGCTACAGGGGGTGACGGATAGTGCAACACGCCTGATAGCCTTGCGCTTCAAGAAAAACGTGTTCTTCGATGTCAACGTACACAACGACAAGGCACAGCTTACCGTCACCGATACCGTGAATGTGAAACTCAGTCCTGCACTACAGCAAATGCTGGGTTTCGATCTACAGACGTTCGCTGGTCCCTCCCAACACCATGGCGAGATGCCGATGGATATGAAGTCGGGTATGTACGGACTCTACATCTACTCGGACGTGGTGGACAACCACATCGTGGGCGATATCAACACACCTCTGTTAAGGGTGGTCCCCATTAAAAAGACGTATGGAGGTCAAGTCACCCACAGTTTCACCCACATGCTCTACTTGCCCGTACGACAAACTGACATCAACACGATCACAGTGGATATAAGAGATGACAGATGGCAGATGGCATTCGAACGAGGAAAAGTGGTGCTGACACTTCATTTTCGACAAGCACGTGCTCCCCACTTTGCATAATGAAAGTACCTTGCGAGTGCGATGCACGCAGCTATGCCGACTATTATGCCCAACAGGCCGGGGGTGGCTTTCCGGTCTTTAGCGGTGCACGCATGCAACGAGGACATGGACTGGGGAACATACTCGGCAGCATCGTCAAAACGTTCCTGCCCTTGGTGACGCGTGGGGTGAAAGCAATCGGTAAACAAGCGGTACGCAGTGGACTGCAAGTGGCCGGTGATGTCTTGGGGGGCACAGCACCCCGACAAGCCTTGAAACGACGGGCCAAAGAAGCGGGAGGCGTCTTGGTGGCCAAAGCACAACGCACCGTAGGGAATAAAAGAGCTGCCCCACCGAGACCACGCACCAGTCGACGACCGACCCAGCGACGACGCACATCCAAGAGGACAAAGGATATCTTTTCTTAAAACATGGCCTTAATCCACGCCGAGTCCTGCCCCTCCACCAACAGGGAATTTGATTTGTGGACCGTGCCGCCCACACAAACCAGTGTCGAACAAGGATTATGGGTGGAGCATCTCCCGCTTTCCAGCATCAACGAAACCGGGCCCATCGAGTTCACCATCAGTAATGCGGATACGGCCTATGTGGATTTAGCCCATACCTACTTGTATGTGAAAGCCAAGGTGGTCAATGGAGCTGGCACCAGAATCGCTGACCAAGCAACGGTGGGCCCGACGAATCTCTGGCTGCACTCGATGTTTCAACAGGTGGATGTTTTTCTCAGCGACAAACTCATCAGTGACTCCACCAACACGTACCCCTATCGAGCCTACATCGAAACCCTGTTGTCGTATGGCCGAGAGGCTAAAAAATCTCAGCTGACAACCGCTTTATTCTACAGGGACACGGCCGAGCACATGGACACGGCGGACAATGGGGGATATAACAAACGGAAGGCTTTCACTGCGAACAGTGCCTCGGTGGATATGATGGGTCGACTGCACGCAGACATGTTCATGCAAGACCGGTACCTCTTGAACAAGATCCCTATCAAAATCCGACTGATACGGGCGCCACCGACCTTCGCCTTGATGGCCACTAACGTAGAGGGGCATGCAGCGGACTATAAGATTGTCATCCAAGACGCAGTTCTGTATGTCCGAAAAGTGAAACCGAATCCAGCCGTTCAATTGGGACACATGAAAGCCTTAGAAACAAAACCAGCCCAGTACCCTATCCGACGTGTGCAAACCAAAGTGTTCTCTGTGCCTGCTGGAAATATGGGCGCCAACAAAGAAAACCTGTTCCTGGGGGAACTACCCAAGCGATTGATCCTGGCCTGTGTGGAAAATACCAGTTTCAGCGGAGCCTACCCAGAGAATCCGTTTGACTTTCAACATTTCGGCATCAATTTTGTGGCCCTGCATGTGGATGGACAACAGGTGCCAGCCACGGCCTTAACACCGAACTTTGGGCGGAGGAATTTCATTCGAGCCTATCAGAGCCTGTTTACAGCCACCGGTCAAATCAACCAGGACGAAGGGAATATGATCAGTCGGGAGGACTACGCGAACGGATACACGTTGTTCTGTTTCGATCTAACCCCCACCTTAGAGAACGACCATCAGCTGGCCCTGGCCAAGCAAGGCAACTTACGGTTGGAAATCCACTTTGCACGAGCCCTGGCGACCACCGTCAATGTGATCTGCTACGCCGAGTTTGACAACATCATTCAAGTGGACAAGGCGCGCAACGTCCTGTGTGACTTCTCCACCTAACATGGATACAGACCAGATAACCACCGTGCTGGAGACTGACCCAGGAACACGTAGGGTGTTTCAAGGAGTGTTCGCCCGAGATGTGTTCCCATTAGACCGTGTGTATCCGGCTGCTTACGTTCTCAACACGGACCCGATGGATCGACCCGGTGAACACTGGGTGGCCGTGTACTTGACAGAACAGCAGGGGGAATACTTTGACCCGTACGGTCTGCCACCCCTCCATCCCGATTTAACAGACTTCATGGATCAAGGCACAGAGACGTGGTGTTGGAACAGTCAAACGTTGCAAAGCCTGACCAGTGGCGTGTGCGGACAATATTGCTTGTTTTACCTGTACCATCGATGCCGGGGAAGACCCTTATCTACTATCGTACAGATGTTTGACGAGTACCCCCAGGCCGAGGACCGCGATGTACTCGTCTATGACTGGGCCGCCCATCATTTCAATGTACAAGCCCCGTTCTGGGCTTAAGTTAATGACAAGCCCCTTGTTCTGGGCTTCAATGTACAAGCCCCCTGTTCTGGGCTTCAGCTCTAGCAAGCCCCTTGTTCTGGGCTTCAGTTAATTACAAGCCCCTTGTTCTGGGCTTCAGTTTTCACGTGGTTGTTCTCACGTTGTTGTTGTTACTGAATAAAAAACAAAATGAGATCTCACCAAAAAACCCTGTCTTGTGTGTTTTATTCCTAATGCATCAATGCCCAATGTGGAGATTCAGTCAAACTGAAATCAGTGGGGTAGGATGGGGCCAAAATGTAACCCATCAAGGTTAGAATGCAAGAGCACTATAGTAAAAATAGAGAGCCAATGAAATCAGCCTACAGACCAAGTACGTGTCTTTGGTCTAGGTTTGGAGCGGGCATTTCATTGAGGTACGTGTATACGGTGAGTGAAGAGACTCGTCCAACACGTATAGATTATGTTGATGACTATAAGTTCTAGGTAACCCATCAAGGTTAGAATGCAAGAGCACTATAGTAAAAATAGAGAGCCAATGAAATCAGCCTACAGACCAAGTACGTGTCTTTGGTCTAGGTTTGGAGCGGGCATTTCATTGAGGTACGTGTATACGGTGAGTGAAGAGACTCGTCCAACACGTATAGATTATGACTATAAGTTCTATGAGCATAATGCATGAAAGTGGCTTTGAACACCGTATTAGCCAATCAGTGGCCTAGAATGGAGCCAAAGGTAACCCATCCATGTCCAGAAAAACATTACCCGGGTGTACAAGAACCCAGATGTAGGCGCGGACGTCAGCGAAAGCACACGGTGAATACCCCAATTCGATTGGCTGATTGTTCGATCGCTGATTGGTTCTTTTTCTCGACCGCTGATTGGCTCTTTTTTCTCGACCGCTGATTGGTCCAAATGGAACTGCCCATCTCTTCTCCAGGTTCATGTAGAATCCCCTTTTTGTGCTCAAGCTCTGACTATAGCGATGCCGCAACATTGTCTCATTGGACATTGGACCGTCTGACCTGGAGGTGACCCTTTGACCTTTTGACCCGCGTCCGCGCGCGCACTGCCGGGGATGACGCGGGATGACGCGGGATGACGCGCGCGCGCGCGCGCGCTGCGGGGCGCTGGGGCGGGGCGGGAAAACACCCCGGCGGTTGAACATTGGAACTCTTGTGGGTTTGGAGGATGAACATACGGACGTCTAAGGGAAAACATTAGGAACTCTTCTATGTTTGGAGGTAGTGTTTAGTGAAAAAACCCGGAAGTGACGTGACAACCCCCACGTCACCTGCGTATATACTCCTCTAAAATAGAGCCGATTTTATTTCTTTGGAAGGGGCAAGGTCAATAGGACTTGCGCTTTTTATACTACTAAACTGTGAAGTAGATTACATCTTACATAGGCCTTAAGGCGGTGATATGCATAAGAAGTATTCTGGGGCATGGTCAGTACTTTCCAATTTTCCCTTCGTCTACTACTCGCCGATTTTTTTATTTTTTTTATTATTATTTATTTATTTCCTCGAGAGCTTTAAAATAAGACCTCACTCTACCCAATCGGGCCACTAGTGCTCCACCTAGACTCCAACATGTACACCCCGTATGGATTTATACATACTGATATCCCAGTATATGAGTGTCTATGGGTGTATATGCATCTATATACAAGCCTAGCCGGTACTTAAAAAAACATTTCATAGCTCATAGTAAAAGCCATAAAAAAACGACCACCCCTATACCCATACAGGCCAAATATAGCGGACACCATCTTCGTCTGGGAATTGGTCTAGTCCGAGTTGTCTCCCTTGCAACACAGCGAATAGATGGGATTGGAATGATACGAGAGCTGGGAGATGTACATGTATATAAAAACTAGTGATATATGTGACGGGTAGGAATTGTACTATTAAATGTCATTCATTTCAGTCATATATTCATTGTTAGGAGTAATTATAATAGATTTGTCTATGCAGGGCATTTGGCCGTAGGCCGGTAAGTGGAGTCGACCCCTTAAGCGAACAGCTGTTGCGTTGCCATGAACAACGACACGTACACA
This sequence comes from Hanleya hanleyi, assembly GCA_036873755.1. NCBI lineage: Eukaryota > Metazoa > Mollusca > Polyplacophora > Lepidopleurida > Hanleyidae > Hanleya > Hanleya hanleyi. The sequence goes on from JAVTVY010037420.1 coordinate 5,351, forward strand.
GTTGTCGGCTGCAGAACGCGTGGTTCGACGCATAACGTGTTCGTAACTTTTGTGCAAGTTTCACCAGAAAAACGGAGGTATGTTGTCTTAGTATTCGTACAAATTTGCTGCAAGGATATGCCTCATACATGTACGATATAAATGATCGCGTTTTTGTGTGAATCTGATGGGAAATTTGGTGTTATTTCCAGTGTCTGGTACGTTGATGACCTGGCAGGATTTTGTTGTTCAGTCCGCCATTCGTTTGCAGATCGTAGGCATATGTTGTGCGGTTATTTCATGATGTAGCGGGAATACGCCCCAATATCCAATGGATCCAACGTAGTCAATTGGTCGATGAGTGGCTCCAGAGAAATCGCATCCGCCACCGTGAACGGCTCATCAAACACATACGTATTATTGCTGGGATAATAATACCGCAGCTGGTCCGTCTCCTTGTGCCGTAAAATGTATCCAAATGTCACATTCAACTTGAACGCTGTCACCTGATCTTTGAAAATGTCCTCGGCATAGGTAGACAGATACGTGAGATCCTCCAGTCGAAAATTGTACAAGTCCAATAGACGTCGGTCACGGTGAAAACAATGACGTATGGTGGGCCAGTGACGTTGATAAATGGCCCTGACATGCTCGTCTTCAGGCAAGACTTCAACCGGAGGTGCTGCTGGATCCCAGGGAAAATCTTCTCCACGTCTCATGCTTTTCGTCTCATACAAGCGGATAGGCAGACAGACAGGCAGGCAGGCAGGCAGGTCAGGTAAGTCAAATTGAAATACACCCCTACCCTAAAAATATGGACTCCTTTTACATCCAATTGACCTCATTTGCATATTTTCAGTAACCACAGGCCGCCATTTTGAAAATATGCAAATGAGGGCTGGGGTGAGGCAAGTGCAATTGTCCACCATTTTGAAACACACCACCCACAACACACACAAACAAGCCGCCATTTTGAAAATTAAGCCACCCTTGGGGAAAAACCCAAAGACCTCATTTGCATATTTTCAGGGACAACAGGCCGCCATTTTGAAACACACCACCCCTAACATACAAAAACAAGCCGCCATTTTGAAAATATGCAAATGAGGGTGAGACAAGTGCAATTGTCCACCATTTTGAAACCGACCACCCCTAACATACAAAAACAAGCCGCCATTTTGAAAATATGCAAATGAGGGCTGGGGTGAAACAAGTGCAATTGGCCACCATTTTGAAACCGACCACCCCTAACACACAACTACAAGCCGCCATTTTGAAAATATGCAAATGAGGAGGTGAGACAAGTGCAATTGTCCACCATTTTGAAACCGACCACCCCTAACATACAAAAACAAGCCGCCATTTTGAAAATATGCAAATGAGGTCAAGTGCACTCATAGGCCACGCCCCCAACCCCCCCCCACTCACACCTCACTCACGCATGCGCACATAAGGCAAATCAAGTTCTGCGCATGCGCAGTGAGGCGCTATCCCCTCTACTTGCATGCTACCTACTACTTCGCCAGATACAGGCCAGGTACCATCGCTCTTCGTGAAATCAGACGTTACCAGAAAAGCACAGAGCCTATTATTCCCAAGCCAGCATTCCAACGTCTCTTCCGAGAAATCGCCCTAGATATCAAGCCCCAGCCCCAGCTCCAATTCCTACTTGGTAGGTCTGTTTGAAGACACCAACCACAATGGCATCTAAAGAACCCTAGGTACTCAATTCCAAAGACCCTTTTCAGGGCCAACCATTTCTCCGAAAGAGAACTTCTATCTGATGCACAATCAAGTTTAAAATATCCCAACCCCAATATTTAATTAATTAAATTTAATCTGTAGTAAAGTTATAGAGCATGATGTAATGATCTATAAAGGAGAGGGGATTCCCCGTAAAATTGCCTGAAAAATGATACTGGAAGCCTTCGATCTATATATAGAACAGGGGGATTCCGTGAAAATTCCCCAGCGTAGAAGTTGATTTAATGATCTATAAATAGAACAGTGGGTTTCCCAGCGTAGAGCGATAGTCTATAATAAAGGTGTATATTTACACCCCCGATAGTCTCAATTCTAAACGAAAGATCCTGAAGGATCTTGGCGCCCACCATTGTCCGATAATTGTAAGCTAATGACAGGATCTTTTTGTCCAATGTTACTAAGAACAAACGATTGATTTGTAATTTTGTATGCAGAATTTCGAATTTGAGCGAAAAAGATCGAAAAAGGGACCCTGGAAAACACCAAGATATTATCTTTATAAGTTTCAGGAGTTTCAAGAATTCTAGAAACTGTACTTGATGTCGGTTGTTATAGCACAAGCGAAATGAGCAAAGTTAGTCTGACAGTGGATTTCAAGACGATCCTTCGTCTTCGTTTTGTAGTATTTGTTTTTGTACGTGTCATCACTGGGTACTGGAAGCGAAGACAAATCTCTTTGACACTTTGGCATGAGCTATGAAACATACTGAAGATTTCTGTTCTGTTTACTGGGCTAGTTTGAGATATCTCTTTTGAGATACCATGCTCGAAAATAGGAAGATGTTACAATACTTGCTGTAATGCTAAAACTTTGAAAGTGTATGAAACCTGATTATCTCCATTGGATCAAAACGCACAGTAGTATACAGTTGTCAAGTTGTGACGTTGTGTCACAAGAGTGACGCCCCTTCGTGTAGCCGACCCATCGGCAGACGAAACGTTGGGACAGTTCATTTGCACCGGCATGGACTAAAGTAAACTGATCTAAAATTTGAAGAAATACATTTTAATTCGGAATCATTTGAACTCCTTGATATAGAAGGTGAAGGTATGGATATTCTTTATAGTCAATATATAGAATATGCCCCACCATTTGTTCCGCCACTCTTGTGATGCAACGTGACAACTCGGGAATACCATATTAATTTAAAGCGTAACTTGGATTTTCGAATCAGACCAACAAAGTTATCTTGCACAAATAGGCCCCATGTGGGACCTGTGTACCAAACTTGAGAAAAATCCATGCAGTACTTCCTGGATCATGATAAAGTTTCATGGGGAAATCCAAGATGGCCGTCCGATGACCATATTGGGTTTTCGAATCAGACCAAAAACGGTATGTTGCACAACTAGGCCCCATGTGGGACCTGTGTACCAATTTGAGAAAGATCCATGTAGTAGTTCCTGAGAATTCACGATAACAATGTTTCAAGGGGAAATTCAAGATGGTCACCTGGCGGCCATATCCGATTTTTGAATTAGACCAAAAAGGTATCTTGCACAACTAGACCCCAAGAGGAACCTGTGTACCAAATTTGAGAAAGATCCATGTAGTACTTCCTCAGAAATCACGATAACAAAGTTTCATGGGGAAATCCAAGATGGCCACCTGGTGGTCATATTGGATTTTCGAATCAGACCAGAAAAAGTTTCATGGGAAATCCAAGATGGCCGTCTAGTGGCCATATTGGATTTTTGAATCGGACCGAAAAAGGTATCTTGCACAACTAGACCCCAATGGGAACCTGTGTACCAAATTTGAGAAAGATCCACGAAGTACTTCCTGAGAAATCGCAATAACAGAGTTTCGAGGGAATTCCAAGATGGCCGCCTACTATCCATATTGGATTTTGGAATCGGAGCAGAAAAGGTATCTTGCACAACTAGACCCACAAGGGGAACCTGCGTACCAAATTTGACGAGGATCCAAGCAGTAGTTCCTGGGAATTCACGATAACAAAATTTCATGCGGAAGTTCAAAATGGCCGCATGGTGGACATATTGGATTTTCGAATCCGACCAAAATAGGTATAGTGCACAACTGGACCACAAGGGGAACCTGTGTACCAAATTTGAGAAAGATCCATACAGTACTTCCTGAGAAATCACGATAGCAAAGTTTCATGGGGAAATGCCTGGTGGCCATATTGGATTTTTCGAATCGAACCAGAAAAGGTATCTTGCCCAACTAGACCTCAAGGGGAACCTGTGTGCCAAATTTGAGAACGACCCATGCAGTAGTTCCTGAGAAATCGCGATAACAATGTTTCATGGGGAAATCCAAGATGGCCGCCTTATGGCCATATTGGATTTTCGAATCGGACCAGAAAAGGTATCCTGTACAACTAGACCCCAAGGGGAACCTGTGTATCAAATTTGAGAAAGATCCATGTAGTAGTTCCTAGAAATCGCGATAACAAGTATTCTTTACGGACGGACGACGGAAGGACGACGGACGACGAACCACGGAGGAAAAGCGATTTGAAAAGCCCAGATAGTGAGCTAAAATGAGAAGTTACCCGCTATTATATCCGAATTTCCACGACTTCGATGCGCTTTTGAAAACACACTGTTATCCATGGCGACGCACGTAACCCCCATTATCAAGAATCAGGAACAATTTCGGGAACCCTTGCTTCCTTGATATAAGAAAAGTATAAATACAGATATTGAAGAATGCGTAGCTCTGTTGAAGGGTGTCCCCATGCAGTCATATGCCGAAGTTAACCTACCAAAATTTTGAAGGCGCGCTCATTCTGCGGAAGCTCATTGGCCAGGCTAATCACGCAGTCGTCAGGTGACACACGGAGCACATTAGCGTACATCCCTGAGACACTGCAAAGGATCTGAAATTAAAAATCAATGGTGGAATATTGATGTAACTATTACTAATTAGCGGATTGCTAATTATTTGAATCATGTAACGGAATTACCGCATGTCCAAGTTGTCATTGTAATAGCATGTTACTATTACTAGCCTATAACCCGTCCTTGGGACGGAGTTAGAGTGTGAGCATGCGCACTGAAGAATGTACGTAAACGCATGTGCGAGGTTATTTATTTTCCAGGAACTTGCAATATCCACTTTCATTTTCAATATCATTAAATTATAGGCCCCGCTTCACGTATACCCGGAATGTAATTGGTGGATGATGATATCTGGAATATACTTAAGCATTTATAATGTACCCAGTGGTACAATGGCACCCAGTGGTCGTTAAATGCCCTTTAACCTCCTTGTCCCGCCCCAGAATCTTTCTCTCAAACCATAGTAGTATATAAAACACCGATTCCTTATTGTTGACCTACTTATTTGTTCCGCCGGGTAAAATTTGGGGGGAAACTCGGGGCGGCTCTCGTCCAATCAGAAGCGAGTATTTCAAATTGACCAAAAAGCTACCTCCAGCACAGGAGAGTTCCAATTTTTCCAGGTCAAAAATAGTTCCATGTATTCATCCGCGGTGATGCAGTTTTGGTGGTGATGCGGTCGCGGCAAAAAGCTTCCGCGGAGAAAAAGTAGTCCCTAGATAAAATGGTCTGATGGGGTCGAGTGAGGTATCAAAGTGAAGCTTAGGTGAAGGGGCATCTAATGGGCTGGGTGTGGGGTTGAAATAGCGGCATTCTGCGCATGCGCGGTGACCAAAGGGCATGAAAATAGACGTTTTGGAGCTAGGGGAGTTACTCATGGACCGATGGGGTCATATGAGGTATCAAAGTGAAGCATTTGTGAAGGGGCATCTGATGGACTGGATGTGGGGTTGAAATATCGGCATTCTGCGCATGCGCGGTGGCCCAAGGGTATGCAAATAGCCGTTCTGGAGCTAGGGGAGCCACTAATGGTCCAATGGAGTTCTATGAGGTATCAAAGTGAAGCCTAGGTGAAGGGATATTTGATGGCTGGGTGGGTGCATGTAAAATTTTTCCTGAAAAAAAAAATACGGAACACGGACTTTATCGAAAAACCTGGGAAAATGCCTATATGGGGTATGGGGGGGTATATAGGTCGCCGGGCTTAACCGGGCTTGCCTATCAATAGAGTTATCTCCCCCTAGTTCCAGGGTGGGTGTATGTAAAAATTTTGCTGAAAAAATACGGAATACGGACTTTATCCTAAATTACGGGAAAATGGCTATATGGGGTATGGGAGGTATAGGATCAATGTTTGTCCCCCTGGGAAACCTACTTCTCGACATTTGCGGTATGGGTTGTGGGGTCGCGTTTTCTTAGTCTCGTCATTTAGAACATGATAGGAAGTGTCCCGGCACGAATCGGTGAAATTTTTGAAAAAGTCACCGAGCCCCATATAGGCCCATACTGGGGTATAGGATCAATGTTTGTCCCCCTGGGAAACGTACTTCTATACATTTGCGGTAGGGTTGTTTGGATTTGTTTTCTTAGTCTCGTCATTTAGAACATGATAGGAAGTGTCCCGGCACGAATCGGTGAAATTTTTGAAAAAAGTCACTGAGGCCTGGTTAGGCCCATAGGCCTATACTGCATGGCTATGGGTGTATAGGGCCATACGGGGTGGACATGTTGGAGTCTAGGTGAGTCCCTAATGGTCCAATGGGGTCGAGTGAGGTCTTATTTTGAAGCTCTCGTGGAGGAGCACTTGACTACACTAATGGTTCGTCTGTGTTCAATAGTCTGCGCATGCGCAGCCTGGCCCGTAGTATAGAAAACAGGCATTTTGGGTGCTATGTAGGGGTGTGTTTGGGATAGATATGGGCTATTCACGGTTCGAATGGGTCGTGTGAGGTGTCAAAGTGAAGCTTGTGTGGGGTAGAGTCAGAATGGTGTGTTTTTGAATGCAAGTCGCGTTAATCTGCGCATGCGCAGTTGGTTGTAGTAAGTAAAGTGGCCATTTTCGGGCAGTGAAGGAAGGTATTTGGGGTCGAGATGGGCTATTCACGGTTCGAATGCGTCGTGTGAGGTGTCATCTTGTAGCAACGTCCGCCAACGCCAAGCTCAACGCTTCAACGCCCTGGTGAATTAGCCCAAAAGCTCTGATTTTCATGGAATTGTCATTAATTCATTGGAAATGCAGTGACACCCGTCAACGCTCATAGTTACGCCTTAACGCTCTAGCATAACACCATGATATAGACCGGAGAGAGAACAACAACAACAACAAGGATGACACATGAGAGAACAACAAAAACAACAATTTTTTTTTTCATATAGTATATTTTCCCCTCCATCATAACATACCCACGCTGGGGGAGCCGCGTTGGGTGTGTTTACAATTCAAGAAAGACTCTTGTCCAATCAGAGACCGCCATTTGCATGTCATGTTCGTTCTTGCCCGTTAGATGTATTCTTGTCCAATCAAAAGTCGTCATTTCAGAGAGTTCCGTCTTCGGCCATGTTCGCTCTGAACCGTTTGTTCTAATCATCGTCAGGCAGGCCTGGATATTCATCGGGCAGCATGTCCTGAAACAGTTGTTTGCGCATTCTAATCGCATTTTCCAGGGCCTCGGTGGGTGGTAAACCCATATCCTCTTCCAAGTGACGCTTGGTCTTCATGATGGACCTGTGCGTGGGGTCCCCTTTCATTTCAAGCGGTAGTAAGGTATACTGTTCATAGATCGCCATGGTTGTTTTCCTGATGCGGGGGCGCATTTGGGTGTACGTCTGTTGTAAATTATCCTCTCCGGCGTCCTCGATCGCTTCAGCGTGAGTATTGATAGCTGCTGTCACAATACGATCCCAGAAGGTAGGTTCTGCCTCACTTTCCTGGGATGAAGGCTGATTCTCTGAGGTCAAGCTCTCCATATCAGTAGATAGACTGTCAGCCATCTTGGATTCGGTATCAGTCGATGCACTCTCATCAATCTCTGTATCAGTATCTGCCTCAACGGGCTCCTCGGCGTCTTCAGTCCCATGTATATTTTTCTGGTGTCGCATCATATCGTAATGTCTGGTGAACGTGCGTTCACACTCAGAACAAGTATAAGCCATGTTGACGGTTGAACGACGACTGTGCGTGTTTTGGGAATACGCTCGCTTTTATAGACAGTAACGCCCATCAACGCTTAGCTCAACGCTTCAACGCCCTGGTGAATTAGCTCAGAAGCTCTGATTTCATGGAATTGACACCAATTCATCGAAATGCAGTGACGCTCGTCAACGCCCGTCGTTACGCTTTAACGCTCGTCTCAACGCTTTAACACACTTTCTTAATGCTTTAACGTTGTTTAATGATGCGTTCGAACAAATGTTTCTTTTGTGCTATTGCTCTGACATACGCCGCTTTCCAGTTCATGCCCGAGGTTTTCAACATCGACGCTGTTCTTTCAATTTCCATATGGACTGGATCCTTATCCAACAATTTCATATGGGTCAGTAAGTCGACATACTGCTGACGTAAAGCCCGTCGTAGTCTGGGTGCCAATCTGTTATGGGCTAAAATTGCAGCTTCCTCTTTCGAATACCCTTTGCGTTGAAACTTGTTTCCTGTGGCCTCCAAAATCTCGCCCATCTCGGCGTCCATACTTTCTTTGAACAAATCCTTCCATAGCCTCGAGTGCGGTGGTGGTGTTGGTGGAGTCGGTGGTGGTGTGTATGGTGGTGGTAGAGTCTTTAAATGTAAGAATGAACATGTGTCCATCATCAGTCCATATGTATTGGTCGACTGATGAACATGTCGTGTACGTGTACGTTCTGTGAGAGAGCATTCTCTCGTCGCGATAGTATGCTCAGGCACATTCAACGCAAACACAACCAAGAGACACAGCCGAGTCCTGCTATAGGTCCAACAAGAGCAGTAGAGCATCCCTATACGATGACGGTGAGCGGCCCTACAGGGTGTGGAAAGACATCCTGGGTGATGAAGTTCTTAGAGGGAGGTGTGGCAACCCCAGCTCCGACACGTGTTGTTTGGTGTTATAGCCAATGGCAGCCCGCCTACGAAACTACAAGGTTACAGAATGTGAGCTTTGTCCCAGGAATTCCTCACGACATAGACGAACCCTATTACTTCGATTCCGAGCAGACCAACGTGGTAGTTCTCGATGATCTGATGAGTGCGGCCAAGGACAATTCGAAAATCGCCGACCTATTCACCAAAGGGTCCCATCATCGCAATCTGTCCGTCATCTATTTGACTCAGAATCTCTTTCCTCAAGGGAAGGCGTCCAGAGATATTGCCTTGAACTGCCAATACTTTGTGTTGTTCTCCAATCCCATTGACAGAGCACAAATCCGTGTGTTTGGTAGTCGAATTTATCCTCAGAACATTGACCATTTTATGCGGGCGTTTCAAGAAGCGACAATTCGTCCGTACGGCTACCTGTTCGTAGATTTAAAAGCCCATACCCCCGAAGATCGTCGGCTGACGACCCACCTGTTACCCGGCGAGGAATCACCACAACGGCATATACCCCTACACCATGCGCCGAGTCCACTCGTGGCAGAGCAGCAGCAGCAGCAGCAGCAGCCCACCCCCATACAGCGGGTCCGCTTCATACCATCAGTCCCGGAATATCACCCAACCGTGAAGGCCCAACCCGAGGTTGAAGAACATAATGTGAACTCGAGGCTATGGAAGGATTTGTTCAAAGAAAGTATGGACGCCGAGATGGGCGAGATTTTGAAGGCCACAGGAAACAAGTTTCAACGCAAAGGGTATTCGAAAGAGGAAGCTGCAATTTTAGCCCATAACAGATTGGCACCCAGACTACGACGGGCTTTACGTCAGCAGTATGTCGACTTACTGACCCACATGAAATTGTTGGATAAGGACCCAGTCCATATGGAAATTGAAAGAACAGCGTCGATGTTGAAAACCTCGGGCATGAACTGAAAAGCGGCGTATGTCAGAGCAATAGCACAAAAGAAACATTTGTTCGAACGCATCATTAAACAACGTTAAAGCATTAAGAAAGTGTGTTAAAGCGTTGAGACGAGCGTTAAGGCGTAACGACGGGCGTTGACGAGCGTCACCGCATTTCGATGAATTGGTGTAAATTCCATGAAATCAGAGCTTCTGAGCTAATTCACCAGGGCGTTAAAGCGTTGAGCCAAGCGTTGATGGGCGTTACTGTCTATAAAAGCTAGCGTATTCCCAAAACACGCACAGTCGTCGTTCAACCGTCAACATGGCTTATACTTGTTCTGAGTGTGAACGCACGTTCACCAGACATTACGATATGATGCGACACCAGAAAAATATACATGGGAGTGAAGACGCCGAGGAGCCCGTTGAGGCAGATACTGATACAGAGATTGATGAGAGTGCATCGACTGATACCGAATCCAAGATGGCTGACAGTCTATCTACTGATATGGAGAGCTTGACCTCAGAGAATCAGCCTTCATCCCAGGAAAGTGAGGCAGAATCTACCTTCTGGGATCGTATTGTGACAGCAGCTATCAATACTCACGCTGAAGCGATCGAGGACGCCGGAGAGGATAATTTACAACAGACGTACACCCAAATGCGCCCCGCATCAGGAAAACAGCCATGGCGATCTATGAACAGTATACCTTACTACCGCTTGAAATGAAAGGGGACCCCACGCACAGGTCCATCATGAAGACCAAGCGTCACTTGGAAGAGGATATGGGTTTACCACCCACCGAGGCCCTGGAAAGTGCGATTAGAATGCGCAAACAACTGTTTCAGGACATGCTGCCCGATGAATATCCAGGCCTGCCTGACGATGATTAGAACAAACGGTTCAGAGCGAACATGGCCGAAGACGGAACTCTCTGAAATGGCGACTTTTGATTGGACAAGAATACATCTAACGGGCAAGAACGAACATGACATGCAAATGGCGGTCTCTGATTGGACAAGAGTCTTTCTTGAATTGTAAACATACCCAACGCGGCTCCCCCAGCGTGGGTATGTTATGATGGAGGGGAAAATAAACT
>JAVTVY010037421.1:0-15590 GCA_036873755.1 Hanleya hanleyi
AGAGAAATAATGTACAGGTCTTCAGTTTAACAGGTAACCAATAATTGTTTTGTGGAGTTCAAAATATATCTTTGACAAAATTCATTCAAATCAACTAATTAGTTCATGAAAACTAAGCGTCAAAGTGCAAAGCCATATTGTGTGTATTTGGGCCACTACGCATGCGCAGTTACACAATATGGTGTCTACCGTAATATGGGCCCAAATGACACACAATATGGCGTCTACCGTAATAAGGTCAGGGTCGATGTGAAAATGGTTCGTGTACAGCTAATCACCAGCACCGGAAGCTTTAATTAAAGCGACAAGCGTGGAAAAGAAGGAATCAGCTTCCCGAAAGTAACAGGTAAGGAGCATCAAAATGAACTATTATATGGTACGGGTTATACCACACGGAGATCCATACATGTCGTCTGTGACTATCAACCGAAGGCGTTCTTGACAGGAACAGTTGTGGCTAGAGCTGGCCAGTGATATGCTAATACGGTACCCTACACATACTTTTTGCAGGAGGCTGTATTTATTAATTATCATCATAATTATTAACTCACCAGCCCCAAGCTCATGATATAATTCAGCAACTACAAATGAAGTGGCGGAATTCCCTATAGGCTATTACCGAAGAAAGTGGACTGGACTGATCAATCCCTATAGGCTATTACCGAAGAAAGGGGGACTGATCCACAGTTGCCTGGCCTGTGGGATATTGGATGGTTGATGTCTACGTATAAATTTTTTCAATAATTTAGGAAATTTAATATTATATATATATATATTTTTTTTTAATCTTTTTTTTTTTTTTTAAATATTCTTTCTAAGTGTATGTCTCTTTCATCTTTGGCTCAATTAAAGTAAATGTCGAGCCGAGTTACTACAGTTTTTAATTATCTACTGTACCATACCCTGTCCTCTATGACATAGAATAAAAGAGAAGTTGGGAATAGAACCGCTCAACACGGTCATTTCAAAACATTCTCAAAATAGAACGAAAGCCTACCTTTCCAAATGCCATCCGTTTTTTACTTCCCAAGTGGACCAACCTTCGGAATATATGTGCTTTGAATTATCTAAACCTCGAAAACACTTCTGGCAGAATTTTAAGGACCGGGCTATACAATATTGTCAGCGACGATTGGTCGAAATTATCCCCAAAAGTCAGGGGCAGATAATCCAGTGGGCGGGAGATGACCTTTGGGGATAATTTCGACCAATTGTCGCTGATAATATTGTAAAGCCCGGTCCTTAAAATTCTGACGGAAGTGTTTTTGGCTGAAGAGCTGGCTAAAAGTTTGAAAGCCGTGTTTTGGCACGAAGAATGAATTTCTCTCCTCAAGGAAAGGTTTAGATATTCAAGGCGTATATATTCCGAAGGTTGGTCCACTTGGGAAGTAATAAACGGATGGCATTTGGAAAAATAGGCTTTCACTCTTTTTTTGAGAATGTTTTGAAATGACTGTGTTGAGTGATTCTATTTCCAACTTCTTTTTTATTCTATGTCATAGACATGATAGAGGAGAGGGTATGGTAGATAATTAAAAACTGTAGTAGGCCTACATGTAACTCGGCTTGACATAGGGAATGACTTTAAAGATGTAATCAGCCTCAAAATGGATGGATTTTGTATACTCTCCCCTATGGGCTTTTTTTTTCAGCAGGGAAGATTACCAGAGCATCATATGTATTATATTTGATGATGGTGGGATCGCCATATACAATGAATGCAAGAATATCTTGTCAGAGAAATTTGAAACTCTGCCCGCTTCGACGGGTTTTCTGTTTCGCCATTGAGTGTGTGTTGTACGCAGAGAGGAAAATGACGTCACGCAGTGACGTATGAGTGACGAAGCGACGCTCAAGAATTTGAATGCTGCACAGCTGCAGCCATGGGATAACGTCATGGCTCGTGCCTACGGTTCGGTAATGTCGCATAGCATACGTTGGTAGAATGCACCACACGTGTATACGCTTGTTGACACGGCCTTGCCACAGGGAATTCGTATCAATTGGATTGCATATACATACCCATCTCACAACACATAAATATCAAGGGACGCAAACTTGAAATGCACTTTTCCGCCAGAAATTACCGGATTTCAGAGGCTCGATTGAGAACAAATAAACGCAATTTACTCATACCTGGCGGTGTTCAGGTTTTCTGTTACACTTCATAGCACAAATCCCGGCTCGTATATGGCGCTGCGGTGCATAGTTTTTGTAAAATCCTCTCTCAAATCAGCGGTTAAATTCCCCCGCTTCGAGCATCTTCACGGACGTTGAATGACTGCCGTAGCCTCGAACCCGAAATCCTAACAATTATGTCACGCACAACGAACAACGCTGATCGGCTATCTTGGATTGACGGACACGTTTCACAGTTTTGAATTTCGCGCACTGTCCACTGCAATAGTGCATAGACTCTATAATAATAATAAAAACTTTATTATAGAGTCTCTGAATAGTGTAAACAGTCAATCAGCGTTGTTCGTGGTGCGTGACGTAATTGTTATGATCTCGGGTTCGAGGCTACGGCAGTCCCTCTTGCATATGGCTCCAATTTCAACGTCCGTGAAGATGCTCGAAGCGGGAAAATTTAACCGTTGATTTGAGAGAGGATTTTACAAAAAACTATGCACCGCAGCGCCATATACGAGCCGGGATTTGTGCTATGAAGTGTAACAGAAAACCTGAACACCGCCAGGTATGAGTAAATTGCGTTTATTTGTTCTCAATCGAGCCTCTGAAATCCGGTAATTTCTGGCGGAAAAGTGCATTTCAAGTTTGCGTCCCTTGATATTTATGTGTTGTGAGATGGGTATGTATATGCAATCCAATTGAACGAACTGTGGGTTACCTAGGGTCAATTTCACATAACCTATTTTCAGGTTAAGTAAACTTTTCAAATTTTAGGGCCTGCCTTGGAAAAATAAACGGCATGCTGTTTATTTTTAAAGATCAACTCGTTCTATTTTCTCGTGAATGGTAGAAACAAGTTTAGTTTTTTGTGGTCAAATGTGTCTCATTTTGTACCTGTTGTCACATATGTCACTTTCGCTGACTTTGAGAGAAATCGATTTCAGCCCAGATTTGAGGCTGATTACATCTTTAATTGTTGTTGTTGAGACAAAGATGAAAGAGAAATACACTTAGAAAAAATATTTAAAAAACAAAAAAATCGATTTAAAAAAGACATATATATATTTATTAATTTTCATAATTTATTGAAAAAAGTTAAACGTTGACATCGACCATCCAATATTCCACAGGCCAGGCAACTGTGGACTGGTCCTGAGCGGGGACTGATCAACGACAGTGACACACCACAGAATTGTTGAACCGGACTCCTGCCAGGGAATGTTTTCACGCAAGCAACTCGGAACAAAAGACAACATTTGAATAGTTTGACACAGTTGGTTGAGCCCATTCAAGATCACCATTTCGTTGAAGTTTGAGAAGCGGGATAAATGAAGTAAAACATTTCAGCCCTCCAACTTTATCGAGTTTCGCGTCTTTACGCCCCCATCCCCGCGCGCCACATTTTCACACGCTGTGACCGCTAAGCTTTAATTGCCCTCGTTACGAGGGAGGGAAGCCGATATCCCAATTATAATTCGTCCATTCTAGTTACGATTTCTTAAGACAGTACTATTCTCACTTGGAATTAAATAAACTTACCTTTAATCAAGTTGATTGACCAGAAAATCTCCGAAATCCACACTGCCCAAATGTACCGGGATCAAACTCTGCAAAATGGCGGCTTGAGTGGATCACGTGACAACATTTTCGCGCGTATTCCAAGACGTGCCACAAAGAACCATTTTGATGTGAAATGGTACTCTGTGAAGAACCATCGCGAATAGAATAGAATAGAATAGTTTATTCAGCTGATCACAGCGCCCTCTAGAGGCATACAATCACAGTCTCCCCCCCCCCGTCATTGACATTGATTATTCCCGGAAACAACAATTCATTTAACAATGTTAATAACATACGGAAACAGGGTGAATAAGTGTCTTCTGGCCATAATTTCAGTTCACATGCGGGAAGCGATCGCCCGAGATGGCTCAATTCCACTCTCCTATTGACGACCGCTACCTGCAGTGGTCCGAAATCTCACCAAGCCCGGTCAGGCCGCCAGGTTGAGTGGAAAATCGGGTCCATTCTCGACCTCCACCTGATAACTAGCCCAGCCAAGTGGGGGTGACCAGGAGACACTTACAATAGAAACCTTAATGCATGGATGAAAATGATCCATAATGAATATATGATAAACTGTTTCATGAAAAAACTCTAGCTGGCTACTGCCGCAAATCCAAAATTTCAGCAATTAATTTTGCTACATTAAAACAAATGGACTCATTTTCACACGTCATTAACCAAATGAATTTCTCATCCACAGATAGACTATTAAAGTGAACAGATGAGCCCTTAGCCAGTGTCAACAACTCAACTCGCTGATTATTAAATTGAGGGCATTCTAATAGAACATGTATTTCGTCTTCAATACTTGGACAGAAGTGACTTCAGGACGAAAATGGTTCTATATAGAACCATTGACGTCGTTGAAGAACCATTTTAGAACCCTTATTTCTCTAGTGAAGGTGCCTATAGCTCCGACAGGGAAGCTCTTATCTGAAATATCCAGTAGAACTATAATTTTAAACACAAAACTTCTTTGATTCAACGGCAATTAACTTGTGCATATACAAGGAGATACAGATTATCCTTGTTTTGAATACCCACGAACAAAATAATTCTAGAAATGAAGGCAACCTGGCTTCCTTGTCTAAAGAAATGAATTAACTGGTCTTTACGGTAGTTTGTTTGTGTTTCACTTCATCGGTCTAAACAAATGAAATAATGAGTATTTTACGGCTCCCTCGTACGACTTGGTTTATATGTGTTTCACTTCAGCGGTCTGGAGAAATGAAATAATGAGCCTGAAACGGCTCCCTTGTAGATCATTTCATTGCAGAAAGAGTACTATTGATGAAGTCTGTCAATTATGGAAAATCTGCTAGTTGGATACAAGATAGTATATATATCTATTACGATTTGGTATTCCAATACAAAGGCTTCCCTTTAGAAATGTTCGAAGTTTAAAAAAAATTTGAAGTGTGTTTGTGTGTTGGTCGTGTGCATTAATTTAATTGTCAGGGAAATCTGATACGATGTATCTTTAAGAAGTAAACCAATTTGTGAATACTGTATACTTGATTACTCCCAGACCAGATTCACTGATCTTAGGGGTGAAAATAGAATTGTACAGTGGTGGACAGGATGTCAGGTACATTCTTGTTTTTGATGGCTGGTGGTGAGAATCGAATAGGTGCTAAATTATTACGTTATGTAGGCAAAATCTCCTAAGCACACATTTCTCAAAATTTGATTTTAAGATTGAAATCGTTAAATACACTACCAGTATTCATTATTTATTAATTGAAAAATCTTCGTTTTCGTCACAATCAATTCCAATATGTAACTATACGGAATGAGATCCACATTCTTTAAAGAATTTATACGGAGGTAGAAAACGAAAATCATATAAAAATCACGATGCTGTGATTGAAGACCGTGGGGTCGTCAAGAAAGTTTAAACCCACGTGGCACAGGACGAGTGTGACGCAGCGGGAGTTTGCTTAGCGGTAATAATTCGACAAAGCCGATCTCACCAAGGAAGCGGTCTATTTCTGTTGGGTTTTTTTGACATTGTTTAGGCCAAACATAATCCATTGTCTTTGCGAATGGGATTTTATATAATCGTAGACCTGTGTCAATTTCATTATAGCCGAGTTATAACTTATTGTTTTGTCGAACATATTCTCCATCTAACAAAAGACAAAACATGAATTCGCCCAACTTGTCTGACCGTATCATGTTTGGTGAAAGAGTATAGGCTGACGCGCCGCTCTAAAACAATCCGCGTATGGTACGCGGAGGGTCCGTGGATGATGGTCGGATGATCCGTGGATGATACGCGGATCATCCGCGTATGGTCCGTGGATGATGGCTGGAGGATCCGCGTATGATTTTTGAAATCATCCAGCCATCATCCGCAGACCCTACAGCTATCCTACCGGTAGGATCCAGTCACCATCCGTGGACAATCGGGAACTGGAAAGTGGGTGTACTGTAGACCACTCTAAAAGTGACACAAATTAGATTTGCTGGTGATTGGGAGCAACAAATACAGTCGGTGTAAAGTATAAAATATCAAGGTAATACCCATTTAGCGCTCTTTCAGAGGGTATGACAGCTCCAATTTGAACACCCAAAAATGAGTCAAAAACATAGATAAATGGATTAGGACGATACTTAGACCACTCTAAAAGTGACACAAAGTCGATTTGTTGGTGATTGGGAGCAACAAATACAGTGGGTGTAAATTGACCATATCGAGATAATACCCATTTTGCGCTGTCTCAGAGGGTATGACTACTTCAATTTAAACACCGCAAAATCAGTCAGAGAGATAGATAAATGCATTAGGAAGATATTTAGACCACTCTACATGTGGCACAAATTTGATTTCTTTGTGATTGGGAGCAACAAATACAGTCGGTGTAAAGTATAAAATATCAAGATAATACCCATTTAGCGCTGTCTCGGAGGGTATGGTAGCTCGAATTTAAACACCAAAAAATGAGTCACAAAGATGGATGAATGTATTAGAAAGTTATGTAGATCACTCTAAACGTGACACAGATTCGACACAGATTATATAATATCCAGATAATACACATTTAGGGCTGTCTGTGAGGGTATGGCAGCTCCAATTTAAACAGCCAAAAAGGGTCAGGAATATAGATAAATGTATTAGGAAGATATGTAGGCCACTCTAAAAGTTGCAGGAATTCCATTTCTGGGTGATTGGGAGCAACAAATAGAGTCCGCATAAAGTATAAAATATCCAGGTGATACCCATTTAGCGCTGTCTCGGAGGGTATGCCAGTTCCAATTTAAACACCCAAAATTGGGTCAGAAAGATAATTGTATTAGGAAGATATTTAGACAACTCTAAAAGTGGCACAAATTCGATTTCTTAGTGATTGTGAGTATGACAGCTTCAATTTAAACATCCAAAAATGAGTCAGAAAGATACACTCTAAATGTGGCACAAATTTGATTTCTGGGTAATTGGGAGCAACGAATACGGTCGGTGTAAAGTATAAAATATCCAGATAATACCGATTTAGCGCTGTCTCGGAGGGTATGGCAGCTTCAATTTAAAAACCTCAAAATGAGTTAGAAAGATAGATAAATGTATTAGAAAGATATTTAGTCTCCTCTAAAAGTGGCACATATTCGATTTCTGAGTGATTGGGACAACAAATAATGTCGGTGTAAATTACAAAAATATACAGATAATACACATTTAGCGCTGTCTGGAAGGGTATGGCAGCTCCAATTTAAACAGCCAAAAATGGTCAGGAATATAGATAAATGTATTAGGAAGATATGTAGACCACTCTAAAAGTTGCAGGAATTCCAATTCTGGGTGATTGGGAGCAACAAATAGAGTCCGCATAAAGTATAAAATATTCAGGTAATACCCATTTAGCGCTGTCTCGGAGGGTATGCCAGTTCCAATTTAAACACCCAAAATTGGGTCAGGAAGATAATTGTATTAGGAAGATATTTAGACAACTCTAAAAGTGACACAAATTCGATTTCTTGGTGATTGTGAGTATGACAGCTTCAATTTAAACACCCAAAAATGAGTCAGAAAGATAAACTCTAAAAGTGCCACAAATTCGATTTCTGGGTAATTGGGAGCAACGAAAACGGTCGGTGTAAAGTATAAAATATCCAGATAATACCGATTTAGGGCTGTCTCGGAGGGTATGGCAGCTTCAATTTAAAAACCCCAAAATGAGTTAGAAAGATAGATAAATGCATTAGGAAGATATTTATTTTTTTTTTTTTTTTTTTTTTTTTAAATGGTTGAATTTATTATCCGCATATTTATAATATACATATATACAAATATATATAGTTCGTCTGACCTACTAGTTTCGTGTTTTTTTCAATATTTACACACATATATGTATAAAGTATAAGCAAACATACTAAAGAAACACACAAAAAAAAAAAATATTGAAAAAACAAGGAGAAAGGAGAAAAAAAAAAAAAAAAAAAAAAAAGGAAAACTTGGGTTTCAAGACCAGAATAAATATATTATTTCTTAAGCACGTAATACCATATCAGTTTCTTTTACTTCCAAATATCTGCTGGGACATCATGGTCTAATCAAAATGTAATTTGAACATTTCCCATTTCAAACATGGTGAAAGGTCTAGTTTTGATTCATAATTTTCAAGAGTATAGTGATTACGAAATATATGTTTGAGGGTTGGAAAATTTAGCTGTCTGTCCAGAAACATATTTTTATAGATATACATTTTTGTTAATATCATTAGCGTGTTCAGGCCACATATATTTTTTCCCCATCCCACGACCATTTCTTTTGCCGTAATAGTGTAGTCCAGCCCTATTTCCGTTTTTAGCCATTTTTGAAGATTAGACCATAATGGCTTGACCATACTGCACTGGAAGAATAGATGTTCGAAGGTTTCACTTTCTGTTTTACAGTAGTCACATAAATCGTCACTGGTGATACCAATGCGATGCAGCAGCGACTTTGTATAAATAATTCTATGTAGAAAGCGATAGTGGAAGTCTCTCAATTTGGTATGTTGATAGCAATGTACATGTACTTCAAAAACGCTGGGCCAATCTATTTCACCGATCCCAATAAAGTCCTCCCACTTTAGTTGTGCATTGGCTTTTTTCATATTTTTCCGTGTTTAGTATATCATAGAATCGTCCACACCCCTTCTTTTCCCTAGCAAATACGCCTAGATGATTAGGAATAGTTGGGGTGTATTTCCAGTGTCCTACATCTGTGGAATTTTGATTGATAATCTCTAACCAGCTTTTTGGTATACTTTTTATTACCCTGTTGTAGTCCAAAAAGGTCCCCCGTATATTATAACTAGCCCTAATTTCCTCAAATGATTTTAATGTGCCATTCTCGTTGAGAATATCCTTAATGTAGCGTATTTTATTATCATACCAGTTTTTTATGAATAGACCTTTTATTTTAGAATTTAGATTGTACCATAAAGGCTCGTTAAGAATTTCAGACAGTTCCTGGATTGGTAGTTTTTTATGAACGGATTGCCATGCTCGGAGGACTTCTTTCCAGAAAGGGTTACTACAGTTTTTTATCATATCTGTAAGCCGTTCTCCCCCATAGTTGAACAAGGTTGACGAGAGCATGTCCCGGTTTAGATGTTTCCATTTTTTGTCATGAAATGCTATGCGTCTCATCCATGATATTTTTAGAGCCTGTACAAAGTTTTGAAGATTTATCATTCGTAACCCCCCAATTTTGTAATTTTGCGTAATGACACACCGCCTGATTTTATCCGGACCGCCATTCCAGAGAAATGTATACAACACTTTATTAATGGATTTCATACAGGCCTCAGGTGGGTTTGGAAGGGAAAGGAAGAGGTGTATTAGCTTAGACATTGCCAGCGATTTTATGACTGTTATTTTTCCTAAGAGACTTAGATTTCGCATTTTCCACTTGCTCAGCTCTCTCTTCAAATCCTCTATTTTAGATAAATAGTTGTATCTCCACATGTCAGTAAAGTTAACTGTTGTAAAAGTGATTCCCAGTGCAGTAAAGTCGTTCACCCAATCCAGACTCTCTTCCTGACATAGCCTGATGTCAGACCCAGTAAGTGACCCTATCCACACCGCTTTTGTCTTTTCAATATTTATTTATAAACCGGAAACTGTATAGAATAGATTTAGACAAGCGAGTGCCTCTTTTAAGGAAGCCTTTGAACCGTTAGGAAGATATTTAGTCTCCTCTAAAATTGGCACAAATTCGATTTCTGGGTGATTGGGAGCAACAAATAGAGTCGGCGTGAAGTATATAATATCCAGATAATACCCATTTAGCGCTGTCTCGGAGGGTATGCCAGCTCCAATTTGAACACCCAAAAATGGGTCAGGAAGATAGATACATGTATTAGGAAGATATTTAGACCACTCTAAAAGTGGCACAAAATCGATTTCTTGGTGATTGGGAGAAACAAATACAGTTGGTGTAAATTGACCATATCGAGATAATACCCATTTAGCGCTGTCTCGGACGGTATGACAGCTCCAATTTAAACACCAGAAAATGAGTCAGAAAGTTAGATAAATGTATTCGGAAGTTATGTAGACCATTCTAAATGTGGCACAAATTCGATTTCTGGGTGATTGGGAGCACCAAATACCGTCGGTGTAAAGTATAAAATATCCTGGCAATACCCATTTACCGCTGTCTTAGAGGGTATGCCAGTTCCAATTTAAACACCCAAAATTGGGTCAGGAAGATAGGTAAATGTATTAGGAAGATATGTAGACCACTCTAAAAGTGGCACAAATTCGATTTGTTGGTGATTGGGAGCAGCAAATAGAGTGAGCGTAAAGTATAAACTATCCAGATAATACCCATTTAGCGCTGTCTCAGAGGGTATGACAGCTCCAATTTGAACACCCAAAAATGAGTCAAAAACATAGATAAATGTATTAGGGCGATACTTAGATCACTCTAAAAGTGACACAAATTCGATTTGTTGGTGATTGGGAGCAACAAATACAGTCGGTGTAAAGTATAAAATATCCAGATAATACCCATTTAGCGCTGTCTCGGAGGGTATGGTAGCTCGAATTTAAACACCCAAAAATCAGTCAGAAAGATGGATAAATGTATTAGAAAGTTATGCAGATCACTCTAAACGTGACACAGATTCGATTTCTGGGTGATTGGGAGCAACAAATACAGTTGATGTAAAGTATAAAATTTTCAGATAATACCCATTTAGCGCTGTCTCGGAGGGTATGGCAGCTCCAATTTAAACACCCAAAAATTGGTCAGAAAGATAAATAAATGTATTAGGAAGACACGTAGACCACTCTAAATGTAGCACGAATTCAATTTCTGGGTGATTTGGAGCAACAAATAGTGTCCATATATAGTATAAATTATCCAAATAATACCCATTTATCGCTGTCTCGGAGGGTATGCCAGTTCCAATTTAAACACCCAAAATTGCGTCAGAAAGATAGATAAATGTGTTAGGAAGATATTTAGACCACTCTAAAAGTGGGACAAACTAGATTTCTTGGTGATTGAAAGCAACAAATACAGTTTTTGTAAATAGACCATATCGAGATAATACCCATTTTGCGCTGTCTCGGAGGGTATGGCAGCTTCAATTTAAACACCCAAAAATGAGTTAGAAAGATAGATAAAAGCATTAGAAAGATATTTAGACCACTCTAAAAGTGGCACAAATTCGATTTCTGGTTGATTGGGGACAACAAATAAAGTCGGTGTAAATTATAAAAATATACAGATAATACCCATTTAGCGCTGTCTGGGAGGGTATGACAGCTCCAATTTAAACACCCACAAAGGGCTCAGGAAGATAGATAAATGTATTAAGAAGATAGGTAGACCACTCAAAAATTGGCACAAATTAGATTTCTGGGTGATTGGGAGCAACAATTAGATTCGGTGTAAAGTATAAAATATGCAGATAATACCCATTTAGCGCAGTCTCGCAGGGTATGGCAGCTCCAATTTAAACACCCAAAAATGGGCCAGGAAGATAGATAATTGTATTAGGATGATATGTAAGCCACTCTACAAGTGGCACAAATTCGATTCATTGGTGATTGGGAGCAACAAATACAGTCGGTGTGAAATATAAAATGTCCAGATAATACCCATTTAGCGCTGTCTCGGGGGGTATGGCAGCTTCAATTTAAACATCTAAAAATGAGTCAAAAAGATAGGTAAATATATTAGAAAGGAATGTAGACCACTCTAAAAGTGTCACAAATCCGATTTCTGGATGATTGGGAGCAACAAATAAGTCGGTGTAAAGTATTAAATATGCAGATAATACTCATTTAGCGCAGTCTCGGAGGGTATGGCAGCTCCAATTTAAACACCCAAAAATGGGTCCGGAAGATAGATAATTGTATTAGGATGATATGTAGGCCACTCTACAAGTGGCACAAATTCGATTTCTTGGTGATTGGGAGCAACAAATACAGTGGGTGTAAAATATATGATATCCAGTTAATACCCATTTAGCGCAGTCCCGGAGGCTTTGGCAGCTCCAATTTAAACAACCAAACATGGGTCAGGAAGATAAATAAATGCATTAGTAAGATATGGAGGCCACTATACAAGTGGCACAAATTCGATTTCTGGGTGATCGAGAGCAACAAATACAGATGGTGTAAATTGTCCATATCGAGATAACACCCATTTAGCGCTGTCTCGGAGGGTATGGCAGCTCCAATTTAAACACCCCAAAATCAGTCAGAAAGATAGATAAATGTATTAGGAAGTTATTTAGACCACTCTAAATGTGGCACAGATTCGATTTCTGGGTGATTGGGAGCAACAAATACAGTCGGTGTGAAGTATAAAATATACAGATAATATCCATTTAGCGCTGTCTCGGAGGGTATGGCAGCTTCAATTTAAACACCTAAAAATGAGTCAAAAAGATATGTAAATGTATTAGAAAGGTGCGTAGACCACTCTAAAAGTGACACAAATTCGATTTCTGGGTGATGGGGAGCAACAAATAAGTCGGTGTAAAGTATAAAATATCCAGATAATACCCATTTAGCGCTGTCTCGGAGGGTATGGCAGCTTCAATTTAAACACCCAAAAATGAGTTAGAAAGATAGATAAATGTACTTGAAAGATATTTAGACCACTCTAAAAGTGGCACAAATTCGATTTCCGAGTGATTGGGGACAACAAATAAAGTCGGTGTAAATTCTAAAAATATCCAGATAATACCCATTTAGCGCTGTCTCGGAGGGTATGGCAGCTCCAATTTAAACACCGAAAAATGGGCCAGGAAGATAGATAAATGTACTAGGAAGATACGTAAATCGCTCTAAATGTGGCACAAGTTCGATTTCTGGGTGATTGGGAGCAACAAATAGAGTCGGTGTAAAGTATAAAATATCCAGATAATACCCATTTAGCGCAGTCTCGGAGGCTCGGCAGCTCCAATTTAAACACCCAAAAATGGGTCAGGAGGATAGACAAATATATTAGGGAAATATTAAGAAAAGTGGCACAAATTCGATTTCTGGGTGATCGAGAGGAACAATTACGGATGGTGTAAATTGATCATATCGGGATAACACCAATTTAGCGCTGTCTCGGAGGGTATGGCAGCTCCAATTTAAACACCCAAAAATCAGTCAGGAAGATAGATAAATGTATTAGGAAGTTATTTAGACTACTCTAAATGTGGCCCAGATTCGATTTCTGGGTGATTGGGAGCAACAAATACCGTCGGTGTAAAGTATAAAATATCCTGGCAATGCCCATTTACCGCTGTCTTAGAGGGTATGCCAGTTCCAATTTAAACATAAAAAATTGGGTCAGGAAGATAGGTAAATGTATTAGGAAGATATTAAAACCACTCTAAAAGTGGCACAAATTCGATTTCTGGGTGATTGGGAGCAACAAATACAGATAGTGTAAATTGACCATATCGAGATAATACCCATTTAGCGCTGTCTGGGAGGGTATGGCAGCTCCAATTTAAACACCCGAAAATGAGTCAGAAAGATAGATAAATGTATTAGGAAGCTATTTAGACCACTCTAAATGTGGCACAGATTCGATTTCTGGGTGATTGGGAGCAACAAATACAGTCGGTGTGAAGTATAAAATATCCAGATAATACCCATTTAGCGCGGTCTCGGAGGGTATGGCAGCTCCAATTTAAACACTCCAAAATGGGTCAGGAAGATCGATAAATGTATTAGGAAGATATTAAAACAACACTAAAAGTGACACAAATTCGATTTCTGGGTGATTGGGAGCAACAAATACAGATAGTGTAAATTGACCATATCGAGATAATACCCATTTAGCGCTGTCTGGGAGGGTATGGCAGCTCCAAATTAAACACTCCAGAATGGGTCAGGAAGATCGATAACTGTATCAGGAAGATATTAAGACCACACTGAAAGTGGCACAAATTTGATTTCTGGGTGATTGGGAGCAACAAATAGAGTCGGTGTAAATTCTATAAATATCCAGATAATACCCATTTAGGGCTGTCTCGGGGGGTATGGCAGCTCCAATTTAAACACCCGAAAATGAGTCAGAAAGATAGATAAATGTATTAGGAAGCTATTTAGACCACTCTAAATGTGGCACAGATTCGATTTCTGGGTGATTGGGAGCAACAAATACAGTCGGTGTGAAGTATAAAATATCCAGATAATACCCATTTAGCGCGGTCTCGGAGGGTATGGCAGCTCCAATTTAAACACTACAAAATGGGTCAGAAAGATCGATAAATGTATTAGGAAGAAATTAAAACCACTCTAAAAGTGGCACAAATTCGATTTCTGGGTGATTGGGAGCAACAAATACAGATAGTGTAAATTGACCATATCGAGATAATACCCATTTAGCGCTGTCTGGGAGGGTATGGCAGCTCCAATTTAAACACTCCAAAATGGGTCAGGAAGATCGATAAATGTATTAGGAAGATATTAAAACAACACTAAAAGTGACACAAATTCGATTTCTGGGTGATTGGGAGCAACAAATACAGATAGTGTAAATTGACCATATCGAGATAATACCCATTTAGCGCTGTCTGGGAGGGTATGGCAGCTCCAAATTAAACACTCCAGAATGGGTCAGGAAGATCGATAACTGTATCAGGAAGATATTAAGACCACACTGAAAGTGGCACAAATTTGATTTCTGGGTGATTGGGAGCAACAAATAGAGTCGGTGTAAATTCTATAAATATCCAGATAATACCCATTTAGGGCTGTCTCGGGGGGTATGGCAGCTCCAATTTAAACACCCGAAAATGAGTCAGAAAGATAGATAAATGTATTAGGAAGCTATTTAGACCACTCTAAATGTGGCACAGATTCGATTTCTGGGTGATTGGGAGCAACAAATACAGTCGGTGTGAAGTATAAAATATCCAGATAATACCCATTTAGCGCTGTCTCGGAGGGTATGGCAGCACCAATTTAAACACCCCAAAATGGGTCAGGAAGATAGATAAATGTATTAGGAAGATATTAAGACCACTCTAAAAGTGGCACAAATTCGATTTCTGGGTGATTGGGAGCAACAAATACAGATAGTGTAAATTGACCATATCGAGATAATACCCATTTAGCGCTGTCTGGGAGGGTATGGCAGCTCCAATTTAAACACCCGAAAATGAGTCAGAAAGATAGATAAATGTATTAGGAAGTTATTTAGACCACTCTAAATGTGGCACAGATTCGATTTTTGGGTGATTGGGAGCAACAAATACAGATAGTATAAATTGACCATATCGAGATAATGCCCATTTAGCGCTGTCTGGGAGGGTATGGCAGCTCCAATTTAAACACCCGAAAATGAGTCAGAAAGATAGATAAATGTATTAGGAAGTTATTTAGACCACTCTAAATGTGGCACAGATTCGATTTCTGGGTGATTGGGAGCAACAAATACAGAT
>JAVTVY010037422.1:0-15776 GCA_036873755.1 Hanleya hanleyi
GGCGCAGAAAATGAATCGTGCGGGTTGAACAACCATGCAGTAACCTTAACAAATGGCATTATTTACTGACTGATCAATAATTTTCAAATTCGGAAGCTGACTGGCTTTAGTATTCAATTCTAAAATGAAGAATTTGCCTTAAGTTTGGAAAATTTTGGTTCGCTTCTAAAGTCAATGACATTTCAAAGTAAAACGTAGCAGTTCTTGTTAATTCGATGTATTTTTGTAACATGTTTTCTAAAATTTATCTGTTTTTTAAATATTTTGGTTCTGTCTCATGCAGAAGATGAATTCCCAACTTGTGAGGCTGGCACCAAGGACGATATCTATCAACTCACCTTTGGCGTTCGCACTCGAACGGATACAGAATATGACCTGCATGAGCCAATCGACTAGTGACCAACAACAACGACACTCGATCTCAATGGCGTTCAAATGAAATGACAATCCAAATGTGAGATGAGAGCATATTCCTGCAAAACTTCCGGGGTCATTGATTGGCAGTTAATCGTCCTTTAAAGGAATGGTCAGTGTTATATATGCTTTAATTCTTTTTGAAATATTTGACTTTGTGAAATACACAAGTTAGTTACAACACTTCTGTCGTCTCCCCCCCGCCCCACACACACTTCAACCCATCCCCAGGAGCTGGTTGTGATTTTCTGTGGACTTATTTCTCTCTTTAATATGTTTATTAGACAGATAATATAATGGATTTTCTTTTTCTTCTGTTTCAGCAAAACACTGACGATAAGAGGGACAAATAAACTGATCATTGCGATCACTGGTTGCAGACTGTGAGAGACCAGCATGTGTTCGCTGATATTGCTGACCATTTATGAACACTGGATCTCAATGGCGTTCAAATGCAATGACAATCCAAGTGTGAGATGAGAGTATATTCCGGCAAAAGTCTTTGGAAGCATTTGGACAGAAGCATACCCTGTGATAAGACGATATTGTCATCATGTCTCGCCAGCATCATGGACAACTTGGCAGAGAAACGAGCATTCAGCCCAGACAATAGATTCGTCGGCTTAGTACACGTTACTATTGCATATTTACTTGAGTTTTGGTGATAGTAATACCACACGAAATGGGTCTGGAATTATTTTTCTGGACAAATAGGCCCTACTGATTTGAGACATATATTGTAAAGCAGTTATGTGAATGAACGACTCAATGAAGATATGACCATTGCTGTCTTCCCAAAGTTACGAGATATCATACACCAAGAACAGATATTTGATAGTTCTGGTGGTAGACCTAATAGAATAGGTACTGCGAATAAAATAATCCAATATAGAATGACATACTATTAGACCAGAATAGGTGAGAGATGCATATTTCAGCAGATCTTAGTAAATACCTTTTTTCATATTCTGTTTTAAAACCCATTATATTGCTGAGCTTGAATGAAGCTCTTCATTTTCTGAACAGTCGGCATAACTGCTTGAGGCTGGATAGGATAAATACGATACGGAGTCCTGTGGAACAACGTTCAAACGGCCCCTATCCACGGGTTATGAAACCTCGGCTAGCATCAGAGATCTGTTGACTATTATATCGCACGCTTTTAATCGTGACTAGAGTGACATAGATAGCCAATCACGGTTCAAATTAACGAACTTTTCAGCAGTAAATATATGCAGGAACTACAGTTATTGGCAATCGCCAATGAAGGACTCCATTGTGAAAGTTTTTTCGTCTTGTTTTACGAAAGACCCTTTCAATGTTCCGATCAGTATTTGGGTCACAATAAATCGAAACTCAAAGGCCACAATCAGATACGCGGACCCCCAGCGATTGTAACATTTGGTTTTACAGTCCGAGCTGCATGACCTCCGATTTTTTTATGTTGCTGTGATCTACTGGTCTCCCGATTTAACAGCATTTCGTTGCAAGAACGTTTCAGAAGATAATCCAAAACGGTCTTCCAATTTCAGCCATAATGGCTACGTTGAATGTGTTGGCAATCGGTGGTTGCTTTTAATTTCTGTCGGTGATCGGGGATTGTTCCACGAAACTTGCGTAAGTTACGATCGACGTAAGGACTTACACCTGCGTTTCGCTCACATTACGCCCGGCTCTACACGCGTTTCACGAACCTGACGCAAGGCAGACGTTATTACATATCCATTTACGCAATGCCTAAGTTCGAGATTTTCGCCCCTGCGATAAATATCACTTAGAATTTATGTTCAATTAGTATTGGATACAAGGTGTCGACCAGTGTGCTATAATCATAGCCGACAATGGACTTTGTAAATATTTAACATCGATAATTACACGTCAGAGCAATCTGCGTTTGAGGCTAAGGATCGTAACTCTTGTACACGCTCTTTTTTGAAATGAGGTGCGAAATACTGCATATTGTCTTTGAGAGATCGTATGCTAGGGAGAGAAAAAGTAAAAGAACGACCATTTTCCGACTCCAAAAGTATTATACATTTTATATGATACATAAAATTTGACAACTACGTCATTAGATTAATCTACAACAGGCATGGTTACATGCAAGCGAAGTTGCGCTCACGCTAAGCATACTATCGGGCAGACTTAAAGTTACGCAATAACTTACGGCTTTGCGTAACTTTAGACGCTTTGTGACACGGGTCGGCGTAGCTACATGTACGCACACGCTAAGTATGACTTACGCACGGACTTAGGCTTACGCACAGTTCGTGCAACGGTCCCCTGTAATATATATCGACCGGTGGTCGAGAAAAAGCAGGGGATCGTTGCACGAAACTTGCGTAAGATACGATCGACGTAAGGACTTACACCTGCGTTGCGCTCACACTACGCCCGCCTCTACACGCGTTTCACGAACCTGACGCAAGGCAGACGTTATTACATATCCATTTACGCAATGCGTAAGTTCCAGATTTTCGCCTCTGCAATAAATATCACTTGGAATTTAGGTTTAATTAGTATTGGATACAAGGGTTCGACCAGTGTGCTATAATCATAGCCTATAATGGACTTTGTAAATATTTAACCTCGATAATTACACGTCAGAGCAATCTGCGTTTGAGGCTAAGGATCGTAACTCTTGTATTCGCTCTTTTGTGAAAGGAGGTGCGAAATACTGCACATTGTCTTTGGGAGATCGTATGCTGTGGAGAGAAAAAGTGAAAGAACGACCATTTTCTGACTCCAAAAGTATTGTACATTTTATAAGATACATAAAATTGGACAGCTACGTGATTAGATTAATCTACTACAGGTATGGTTGCATGCAAGCGAAGTTGCGCTCACGCTAAGCATACTCTCGGGCAGACTTAAAGTTACGCAATAACTTACGGCTTCGCGTAACTTTAAAGGCTTTGTGACATGGGTCGGCGTAGCTACGCTCACGCTAAGTATGACTTCCGCAAGGACTTAGGCTTACGCACAGTTCGTGCAACGGTCCCCAGAGTGGTGCTGTGCGTATTATACATATATATATCGACTGAATGCACTAACGTGTTTGAAGAGTATTGTGACTGCTGGGAACTAATTGTCAATATTGTTAAAACGAAAATTGTTATATTTTGTAAACGTCGAAAAAAAAGATTTACCAGCATTTCACTTTAAATGTCACAAACTTGATATTCTTGATGAATTTTGCTATCTTGGTAGGCCTATTAAGCTGAGATACACTGGCAGTTTCGTAACTGCACGAAAACAACTAGTCGCACAAGCTACGACAGCAGTATTCGGTGTTTACAGGAAAATACATTACCTCTCCTTACCAATGAATTGTCAGCTTAAATTATTCGAACAAGTAGTTTTACCGATAGTACTTTATGGATGTGAAATATGGGGATATGAAAAATTCGGAAATATTGAAAGCTTCTTTCTGCAAGTTTGTAAAAGAGCCCTAGGATTGAAGAAATGCTCCCCCAACTTCACGATCTACGGTGAACTTGGAGTGTATCCACTATATGTGAAAGTATACCTTCGAATGGTAGCTTTTTGGATGAAATAATTCAAGGAAAAGAAACCAAATTGTGTTAAATTGAGAAAAAGAAAATTTCAAATTCCCATGGTATTGCATTAAAACAACTCTATGTAATACTGGCTTTAACTATGTTGGGACTCACAAAATGTAAGCAATGCTGCATGTCTCTTAAATCTACTTGAACAAACACTCAAGGATCAATTTATTCAAAAGTGGCACAGCGATGTGTACTCTTCATCAAAAGGTGTCATTTACAGAATGTTCAAAACCGACTTCCAATTCGAAAAATACCTGACTATTTTGAACGAGAAAAAGCAGAATTATTATCAGTAGATTTCGATCATGTAATCATAAATTGCCAATTGAAACCGGAAGATAAAGCGAAAAACGTGATACACGCAGCATTGGAGATTTTTTATTGACTTCAATGCTGTCAAAGGAGATTAGAAAAAAATACATACCAAGAGAGATATATATATACAAAGCCAAATGTCCTCAAGCTCAGAGAACTATTTCAGTCTGAAGACAAGCGCAAGCACATGAATCGCTGTAAATTTAATTATTAGTAATGCTTAAATGTATATTGTTATCCGCCATCTGTAACTCACACTGTATACCTCTCGTGCCACCCTGAGTGGCTAGAGTGTAATAAATGATTGATTCATTGAGATAAATACCTGGAATAATAAAACGATTCCTTCATTGAATGACATCTTGTTCCTGTCCTATTCAATTTATCTCTGATTATTGGTGCACGATTTTATATTCCAAAACGATTAAAAGCTGCATTCAGCCTTGATTCTGACAAGTGGATTCATCATTATGCTTAGCATCTGATAACAATCTGCAAAAGGTAAGTCATTTGACCTCAACATGGTTGTCAATTTAATTAATAATGATGCCGAACTAGTGACGGAAACAGACTCCGTTCTCCAAGAGTCAATACTAACCTTCTGTCCTCAATTTCTGTGTACCATTCGCTGACTGTTAATGGGTAAAACAACTCAGCCTTATACTTACTTTTCAAAACTCAGCTGATTGGGTGCTCAATATCGAGCAATGAACGTGTAAAGAGTTAAGCGCGTAACTCGATTATTTCCTAAAAAGTATAGATGATTGGAATTACGCTTCTATTGTGAAGTTTTTATTCTTGGAATCAGCGAAAACCGGTTACGCTGGTAAGTTGGGTCGGAGGGGGGGGGGGGTTAAGGATTATACTACCAGACGGACTGGCTCAGGCTAAGCTAAAACGATGTGAGAGAACTAGATGTGTACTTGAGTTCAGTAAAACGCGTCACATTACGCGAGAACCGTATACGTCTGGCCTTAGACGGGTAATGTCGGACCTTTTGCACGTGGTATATTAGAAATGTGTTCAAAATAAACCAGGACAAAAAAGTTTACGGTATGATGTGTTGTAGCGAGATTTTGATGTTCGCGTTTTCGAATAAATAAGTAATTGAGAGATCAGTCGCTTTGCGACTAGTTTTTCTTCTTGAAAGAAGCGAAATGTGGTTAAGCTAAAGAGAGGGAGCGGGATCAAGTCTGATACTATGCGACGGGCTGATTCCGGTCAAGCTAGAACGATGGGAGATACGTAAATATGTATTTGAGTTAAACAAAACGCGTCACATTACACGAGAACCGTACGTTTGGCCTCAGACGTGTAATCCCGGAGTATGGTAGAAATATGTTCGAAATAAACCAAGACAAAAAAAGTTTACGGTATGATGTGTTGTAGAGCGATTTTCATGTTCGCGTTTTTTAATAAATACATATATTCAAGGAGCAGTTGCTTTGTGGCTATTACTGCTGTTTAAAGCGGACTTGCAACAACGATAATTGGTTATCTCCGGATGATAAGCAACTCTGGACTAAAGCTACTGATCTGCAACGCATGAGTGATTTGTAACGTTTTACTTTGCTGTTCTGTGATTAGCACAGCTCTTGCTCAAATATCTGTCTGGGTAGGTACTTCAGACCACCAACTCGCGCTGATTGTCTTCAATTAACAGCCATGTCCACTCTACCCTACCTGCTATTCTCTAGAGGCGGTACACCTGAATTGTGAAACTGGACTGAATATTCCCTGGCACAATGCAAACTCCCGTACACCATAATACATATTTATTTGTGTTCATTTGTAAATTGAATACACACCATGCGATATCATGCGGTTAAGATACAAGAAAAAATCCCACGTTTACTCACACTGACCAATTCTAAATATTGGGTACGGCGTATCACGTTGGGCACACCGGTTCTCGTCAGATCACCGAAGTTAAGCACTCGGTCAATACTTGGATAGGTGACTGGGTACTGTATACTGGCTGGGCTGATCAGTGTCCAGGATAATAGGAACTGTGGGTACTCTCGTGTTCTGGCACATGTAGGCACCGTCGTGATATGACTGAAAAAATGTTGAAAACGACATTAAATCCTACTCACTCACTCACTTCTAAATATTGGTTAATGTTTAGACACGCCGAATCAATCGTAAAAATCTAATTATTTCCATATCGTCCCTGCGGGAGGGAGCATTTCATTTCTATCAGTATTTTCGATATGGTCCATATTTGTTGTCAACGGTTGAAAAAAAATTCGGGCATGAAGTTAATCTGCCAATAATGCGGAGTAGTCGGAAATGAAGTTTAGACAGAGTAGACTATATTTAAAGTAGATAGAAAGCTTTAATTACATATACACCCGCCTTTCAGAGGGTTTGTGTTTTGTTCATTTGGCATGTGAATATTACCTCCAAGTGACATCATACAACTGGGATACAAAAAACACCTTTGATAATAATAAATATTACGCAAAATATTGAACTGTATATGATAAAGTAAATTATGACCATTGAAGTACACGAACCCCCTTCTCTGGAAAGGAATATATATTTTCCAAGTTGATATTTAGATACGGCCCCTGATGAGGTCATACACAAAACCAAATCCTGATTGTATGTAAAAGAGAGAATTAAGGTTTAACGTCACATTCAGCAATATTTCAGCTATGCGCACGGAGGAGTCGTAGAGAAAGGGCACTTTCGGAGGTGCTGACTATGCCACAGGCACTTCAAGGTTATATGAATAGCAATACATGCAACGAGAGAAGGGGAATTCCCAGGCAACGCCTTAGCCCCTATCTTAACGCCTTTAGGCCTATCTTAACGCCCGTCTTAACACCATGATGCAGACAGATGAGAGAAAGAAAGATCAACGCGTTCACAAATTTCCTTATGATTTATTCTCCCCAATGTTACATCATACCCACGCTGGAGAAGTCGCGTTGGGTATGTTGCAATTCAAGTACGCCCTTGTCCAATCAGAAGCCGCCATTTTGATGCTGCGTCTGTCATATTCGTTTTTGCCCGTTGGATGTATTCCCGGCTGCTCTTGTTAAATCAAGAGCCGCCATTTGGTGTTGCCTTAACCTTCGGCCATGTTCGCTCTTATTCGTTAGACGTATCCCTAATCATCGTAGAGCAGACCAAGATGGCAACATGTCATGGAACAGCTGTTTGCGCATTTCGAGCACAGTTTGCAAAGCCTCTGTGGGCGGTACTCATATTCTCTCCAAGTGACGCTTGGCCTTCATTATGGACCTCTGCGTATGGTCGCCTTTCATTTCAAGCGGTAGCAGGCTATACTATTCATAGATCGTCTGTGCATCGTCATGCTAATTCAAAACGACAGCGGGAGATGAAATGTACGACATTGTATAATAGAGGCAGTCACTCAAGAACTCATTCGAAACATAAAAAGTGTCATAAAAAATCATCAAAAACCTCTCTCCGAGGATTTATGATTTACCTGGACTTGAGAAGATGGATGTGAATATGACCTCATAATATCCAAATATTGAAAAAATGCACGTTCCTAATTGTCTTTCTCTTATGCTTCTCTATAGCCAGTGCGCATGTGCACATCACCGGACATATGGCAACCAGGACACCACTTCTGTCGCACTGCACAAGAGCTTCAATAGGACACCAAACACGCTACATCTGAACCAAATATGGTCAAAATATCCCACAAAAATTCTACTACAGGCTTCCTTACCAAGCGCGCATGCTTGTATCACAATTCAACGTCACCACCTCAGTCTTCTTCTACACAACAAGAGCGATCAAGTACGTCACATTTGGACATCCCGAAACACTATTATGTGCTTCGAAAATTGCCTTTCTGTACTACTCCCTTAGTGCGCATGCGTGTATCGCTCGATCTATGACGATCAGGGGGGCACTGCACACAACAATAGCTTCAATTGAACGATGGCCATTAGTCGCATCTACTACTCTCCGACTGCGCATGCATGCGCATGACGTCACAGATCACCACCCCGGTCTTACTCTACCCAACTCGAGCCATGCAGGACATATTTTGAGCACAACTCACTCAAACACTCATGCTCAGCGAAAGTGCCCTTTCTCCACTACTGTTCGAGTGCCCATTTTTGCATGATGACTTCACTTAACTCCACACCAAGAGAGCTTCAGTTCGACACAGTGCACGACATATTTGGACCCTGTATGACCCACATGTACCCCAAACTCACACATGCCTCGCTGCCGAATGAGCATGTGCATGATGACGTCACCAACTAAAGTCACACAGAGACCCCGAGATCTCTCCAGTCGTGCTCTGCAGCGTATTAATGCCAGATCAACAAAATCCACACACCTTACTCTTTGCTCCACAAAAATATATACTCCAGAAAATTCAAACAACACACAGCACTTTCTTTAATACATCCCGACTGACATCACAGATAAAGGTGTCCCCAGTCTCACTCAAAGAGAGCTTCAGTGTAACACCAAACACTACGCATTTGGACCAAGTACCCTAAAGCACCCACAACATGCCTTCCTGTCGAATGTGGATGCGCACGATGAAGTCAACGGCGAATACCGAACTCTACAGCGCGTGCGCGGTCGATAGAATCCACATTTTGCTCAACGAATAAAAGCCTAGTGTTTCATATGTTATGGGTTTAAGTCCGTCTTTCGGGCGTTTTTGCGAGACTGCCGAATTTGTTTCACTCCCATCTCAACAAACTCGGCTTCGATCCTTTTGAACTCCTCATCGGTTAATTCGGGCGCCATACTCAGTGTGATAGGACAGTACCGCCAACGGAACACCGATATAGTGCTGCAACATGGGTCCCAAAACTGGATTATTTTCCGAGTAACCCAACCAGGCATTTTACCAAAGGTCATCATATATCAAACTGATCGTTATGGTACCAGGAGTAAGGAAATGCATCATGCTAAGCTTAAATACAATTACAAACCAAGTTGTGACCTATTTTCCAGGGGGGGGGGGAGAGGGGGGATATCAACCGTTTTTGAATGTAATTACTATGAACTTTGGCTGCAGATAACCTACTCTGTTATGATTTTCTTGCTGCAGGTTAGAGAAGCATACCCCATATATGCTTATAATCTTCCACAGAATTACAACATAAGGGAAGTGGCTGACCAGCCTCCAAGAAGAACGGGTGAGTAGTATAGAGCAAGTCTTTGGGACGAATAGCGTCTCACTGCGCATGCGCAGAATTTATTTTTGGGTCGTCAGTGTGTGTGTGCGCATGCGTGAGTTTATGCAAATGAGTTTATGCAAATGAGGTGTGTGTGTTTTCAAAATGGCGGCTTGTTTGTGTGTGTTATGGGTGGTGTGTTTCAAAATGGCGGCTTGTTTGTGTGTGTTATGGGTGGTGTGTTTCAAAATGGCGGCTTGTAGTTGTGTGTTATGGGTGGTGTGTTTCAAAATGGTGGACAATTTCACTTCCCCCATCCACGGCCCTCATTTGCATATTTTCAAAATGGCGGCTTGTTTGTGTGTGTAGTGGGTGGTGTGTTTCAAAATGGCGGCCTGTTGTCCACTGAAAATATGCAAATGAGGTCTTTGGGTTTTTCCAAATGGCGGCTTGTTTGTGTGTGTTATGGGTGGTGTGTTTCAAAATGGCGGCTTGTTTGTGTGTGTTGTGGGTGGTGTGTTTCAAAATGGCGGCCTGTTGTCCACTGAAAATATGCAAATGAGGTCTTTGGGTTTTTCCAAATGGCGGCTTGTTTGTGTGTGTTATGGGTGGTGTGTTTCAAAATGGCGGCTTGTTTGTGCGTGTTATGGGTGGTGTGTTTCAAAATGCCGGCCTGTGGTTGTCCACTGAAAATATGCAAATGAGGTCTTTGGGTTTTTCAAAATGGCGGCCTGTTGTTGTCCACCATTTTGAAACCCACATGCAAAACGTATAAAAGGAGTCCATTTTTAGGGAAAGGGGTGTATTCAATCTGACTTACCTGACCTGACCTGTCTCCCTGCCTGCCTGCCTGCCTGCCTGCATCCCTGCCTTGCTTGCCTATCCGCTTGTATGAGACGAAAAGCATGAGACGTGGAGAAGATTTTCCCTTGGACCCAGCAGCACCTCCGGTTGAAGTCTTGCCTGAAGATGCGCGTGTCAGGGCTATTTATCAACGACACTGGGCTACCATACGCCATTGTTTTCACCGTGATCGTCGTCTTTTGGACTTATACAATTTTCGGCTGGAGGACCTCACGTATCTCACTACATATGCCGAGAACATTTTCAAAGATCAGGTGACAGCCTATAAGTTGAATGTCACATTTGGGTATATCTTACGGCACAAAGAGACGAGCCAACTGCGGTATTTCTATCCCAGCAATAATACCTATGTGTTTGATCAGCCGTTCACCGTGACGGATGCGATTTCTCTGGAGCCACTCATCGACCAATTGACTACGTTGGATCCATTGGAATGGACTCGGTTGCAACGCCCCAATACCCAATGGCTTGTGGAAATGGTCACTAACGTCACATTTTTCGTCACGAAAATGCGAGATCACCCGATCGGAGCTCCTGTACAACTCCCTCCGTGGTTGCTTCTTCGAAAAGGCCTGTATGCATTAACAGCAGGAAAAAAGGGGCCCTACAAAGACCGGAAATGTCTGTTTCGGTGTTTGGCCGTGCATCTGGACGAGTGTGACCCCCAGGCTTGTGACACAGTGGCCGATGGCTATTGGGAGGATTATTTAGAGCAGCAAGACATGGATAAGTGGCACTTCCGTGGAGTCCCCTTTAAGAATTTGGATGATGTGGAAACACTGTTCGATATTAATATCTTTGTTTATCGATTACGATGCGAGGACGATACCTATGTGGCTGAATTGGTTCGTCGATCCACAGAACGGTATGCTGCTACGATGAAAGTCAATGTGTTCGATGACAATGGCGTGAGTCATTTTTCGCTCATTACCAATATGAGCCTGTACGCTCAGTCTTTCAGTTGTGCCCAATGCCATCGTGTGTTTAAAAAGTCTTACAACTTACATTGCCACGAGAAAATCTGTGACAACAGTGTCAAGCGAGTCTATCCGGGTGGAGTGTATCATAATACACCTACTATTTTCCAGGAACTGGCCGATGAGGGTATCATCATACCGGAAGAGGACCGTTATTTTCCCTACCGGGCATGCTATGATTTTGAGGCCCTGTTGGAGCCCATGGACCTGTTTTCGGCTAAAACGCAGTGGACACAGCGACATATCCCCCTCAGTGTCAGCATTTCATCCAATGTACCTGGCTATGACGCTGCACCGGTGTGTTTCGTGTCCACGGGGGAATCCCATGAGTTGATCACCCGTATGATGGAGTATTTAGAGCAAGTCAGTGCGGCCAGTACGGAATTGTTGGTGGCCAAGTTCGACGACGTACTGACCCAGCTGGACGACCGCATTCCTGAACCGGGTGTAGCGTTCAGCGACGATGAAGAGTCCGAGTCCGAGTCCGAGTCCGAGTCCCAGCAGTCCCAGCCTCTGCAGTCGCAGGATGTCCCTTTACCTAAACCTTATGCGGAGAAATTGAAGTTACGGTTCCTTCAATACTTAGGTCAGTTACCGGTGCTCGGCTTCAATTCGGGGCGATACGACTTGAACATGGTGAAGGAATTTCTCTACCCTTACTTGGCGCAGTCCGATACCCTGAAGTCGGTCATCAAGAAGATCAACAACCATATGGCCCTCACTACCACATCACTTCGTTTCCTCGATATACGCAATTACCTGGCACCTAATTGTAGCTATGCGCAGTGGGTGAAAGCCTATAACTGTACCCAGATGAAAGGTTACTTTCCTTACACCTATATGACGAGCCTGGCCCGCTTAGAAGACACCCAGTTACCACCCCGGGAAGCGTTTTACAATGACCTGAAAGGGGAAGCTCTGCCCGAGGCCACCTACATCGAACTCCAGCAGGTATGGAACGCTGAACATATGCAGACGTTGCGAGATTTCCTCATATGGTATAACAACCTAGATGTGATTCCTTTTCTGGAAGCGGCCGAGAAAATGGTGCAACTCTTTCGTCGCCAAATGCACATCGACATCTTCAAAGAGTGTTTAAGTTTACCGGGTCTGGCGCTTCGCCATCTTTTTCAAGAGTGTCCTACCTACTTCTCGCTGATTCAAAAAAAAGATGCAGACATGCATGAATGTCTGAAGCGGAACATTGTGGGTGGCCCCAGTCTTATTTTCCACCGCTACCATGAGAAGGACGTCACTACTCTCCCTAGTGGAAAACCCTGTGCCAAAATCATCGGATTTGACGCCAATGCCTTGTACCTGTGGTCGCTCGCACAACCTATGCCCAGTGGGCATTATACACGTTGGTGTGCGAACGGTCGGCATTTTACACCTCAACGGATGCCGTACAAACATCTCGCCGACCAGTGGTTAGACTGGGAAGCCTATCGACGGGCCATTTATATACGTCACCAGACCAACGCCACGGAGAAGCGGATAGGAGATCGCCGACTTCCCGTCGATGGGTTTGCCCTTGTACAAGGCACACCGACTGTATTCCAGTTTTACGGGTGTTACTGGCACGGCCACGAATGTCATTTTAGCGCTGGACGCTTCAATGAGCGACGTGGAAAAACACCGCAAGAATTACGGGAAGAAGTAGTGACCAACGGTGATTATGTCAAAGAGCGAGGATACCATCTCATAGAGATGTGGGAGTGTGAATTCCACACGATGTGCCAGGCCCTACCCCATTTACAACGGTTCTTAAAAGAACGTGAATATCCCTTGAGTCGTCGGCGACTTCTCAGTCTACCACAGATGTTGGACGCCATTCGTTCGGGTCAGCTCTACGGCTTTGTAGAATGTGATTTGCATGTCCCCGACACTCTCAAGCCCCTCTTCGCCCAGTGTCCGCCTATCTTCAAGAACACGCTGGTGGGTCGGGCTGACATTGGAGAGACCATGAGCGCCTATGCGGAGCAACACGAGTGTTTGCCTAAACCTCGCCGCATGTTGATTGGAAGTGTGTGGGCCGAGAAAATCTTGCTGGGCACCCCCTTACTGCAGTGGTACATGAACCACGGTTTGGAAATTACTCAAATCTATCAAGTGATCCAGTACGTACCTGAGGCTTGTTTTGCCGAGAATGCCGACCTCGTGACGAAGGCCCGTCGTCAAGGTGATGAATTCCCGAGTCAGGCCATCATCGCTGAATCTTGGAAGCTCACTGGCAATGGTTATTACGGAAAAACGGTAACCAACCAGGATAAGCACGTCAACGTGAACATTTGTACGACTACCCAAGCTCGCAAAAGAGTGAATTCTCCTCTGTTTCAATCCGTGGAGGTGATCAATGACGACACCTACGAAGTGACGTCAGCCAGGAAGACTATCCGGTATAATTTACCCCTGCAGATTGGATGTATGGTCTATCAGGTGGCCAAGCTGAGGATGCTGGAATTCATCTATGATTTTATGGGTGTGTATTTTCACCCAGCCGATTGGCAACTCATGGAAATGGACACAGATTCGGCCTACATGGCAGTTTCCAACCCGGACTGGGAGTCACTCGTCAAACCCGAGTTACGGGCGCAATATGAGGCGGAACGGGACCAGTGGCTACCCCGACGCGATCACTACACCTACGATAAGCGGACACCGGGGCTCTTCAAGCTGGAGTGGAGTGGAGATGCTATGATCGCGCTCTCCTCCAAGACCTACTACTGTTACGGAGGAGGAGACGGTGGAGAGGATAAGTTTAGCTGCAAAGGAGTGAGCCGGCGCGATCCCAACATAGACAAAGCTCTCTACCTGGGTGTATTGCAAAGCCAGGCCAGTGCGAGTGGCACTAACCGAGGATTCCGTGTGGTGGACCACCAGATGCGCACCTATATCCAGCAACGAGACGCCTTTACTTTCTTTTATCCCAAACGAAAAGTATTGGCCGACGGTGTGAGCACTACATACTTGGACTTGTAAAATGTGGAACACTAACTGTTGATACACAAATGTAAAAGTCAGGTTGGCCGAGTGGTCTAAGGCGCCAGTCCTAAGTGCTGGTCAGCAATTGCTGTCGTGGGTTCGAATCCTACTCCTGGCAGAACTTTTTTTGTATATACCACTACTATAATTTCTATGTGTACATACCCTACTATTTTGTACCCTGTATTCTATTTGTATAGTCTAATCCTTGCTTGTTGACTTAAATAAAAAGAGAAAGTCAAAACCCATCATTGTGTTTTTTCATCAATTTATTCAACGTCAGAACAACAACGTCATAACAATAATAAAACAAGGGGGGTCTGCGCGCGCGCGTGCGCAGTACATTTTTTTAAGTTAACCAGAGAAATGGAGCATGCACATTAAAACGAGAGGCCGTCCAGTCATAGACGAGGACATCACGGTCTTCGGCTTGACAATAATCATCAAACATATGTACAATGGTTGGCATAGAATGTCCTCTACTCCGGTGAGTGAGATAAAACACACAGTACTGTCCGCACACACTACTCAAGGGTCCTTGTAATCTTTGAGTATTCCAACGCCACACTGTAGTAGAGACGTCCATGAATTTCACCAAATCGGCATGTAGGGGGGCAAGTCCGTAGGAATCAAAGTATTCGCCTTGGCCTAGGGTGTCCACGTACACAGCTATCCAATGTTCACCGGGTCGACTCCTCGGGTCTGTATTTAGGATGTAGGCTGCTGGAGTGGTGGAGTGGGTGGGAAACACATTGCGTGGAAACACACCTCGAAAGGGGATCTTGGGATCTCGCTGGAGTATGTCCATCAGCTGTTCTGTATCCATGATGACTCTCTAGCTGGCGTAGTCACACAGCACGTTTCTTTGCTCATCCACGCTGATGATGTTATCAAACTCGGCGTAGCAAATCACGTTAATGGTGCTGTCTAGAGGTTTGGCGAAACGCAGTTCCAGCCGTAGGTTTCCTTTCTTCAGCAAAGCCAGTTGATGATCGTGTTCCAAGGTGGAGGTGAGGTCAAAGGCGAACAATGTGTACCCATGGCTAAAGTCTTGTCGACTGATGGTATTGCCTTCGTCCTGGTTGTTTTGTCCTGTGGCTGTAAATAGGTTCAGGTAGGTCCGCACATAGTTTCCGCTAGTAAAGTCCGGTTGTAATGGGCGGGCTGGAATTTGATGACCGGCCACGTGCAGTGCCACAAAGTTGATGTTGAAATGTTCAAATTTGAATGGATTCTCAGGCCAATTTCCATTGAATCCGGTGTTGGTCACACACGCCAGGGTAAGACGTTTAGGCAGATCCCCTAGAAATAAATTTTCTCTGTTGGCCATCATCGTACCTTTTGGCACAGAGAACACCTTGGTCTGTACGCGTCGGATGGGATACTGGGCTGGTTTTTTCGCTAAGGCTTGCATGTGACTCAGCAACACACCCTGTTGCAAATCTACCGTACGGACAAACAGGGCTGCATCTTCAATGACGATGTTGTAATGGGGGTCTCCCTCTGCACTGGCCAGTAAGGCGAAC
>JAVTVY010037423.1:0-16201 GCA_036873755.1 Hanleya hanleyi
TATGGCTGCACTTGCCACTTGGCGTGAAGCGGTATTATATTCTCTGGTAGGCATCATTGGGGCAGGTGGACGTGGTGGGTCGACAGTCGCTTGCTGAGAAGAGGATACCTCAGTTGGTATGAATGCCTCAATCAAATCATTTTCGGGCACCGTTTCCGAACTAATATTACATTTCGCAGGACTATGTGACTTGAGGAATTCTACAGACTCGGACAGCTGCGGTAGATTGTTTGTGGGATCTGATGAGGGTGATGAAGCCTGTATGCATACTTCTTCGAGATCACTATTTCGGGAAATTCTCGACATGCCAGTATCCGTTGCCTCACATCCCATCTCAGGCACAGAGCTGTGGAGAAAAATGGCTTTGTCAGCAGATTATATTTATTTTTATCATTATTTCGGAAACATTAAGAACACAAATGAAGGGAGCATGAAATTGAAAATCACATTTTTGTCTCGTCCTTATTTGTTGATGATTATTTGATCAAATAGTAAATGCAAAATGCTAATTAAATCTGAGAGCAGGATGCTGCATTAAAAGCCCGGGTATTAACCCTGCATCTTAAATGGTTCAATTTACTCTGTCATGTCTGTGCAGATACAGCATGTACAGGCTTGGGTGTAGAACCAAAACATTACTGACTTGTGTCTGTGAAACGGTTTACACCTTGACTTGTTTCAAAACGATACATGTATATGTAGGCCTACCTGTGTGACTTGAGGTGCTTGGAGAATGAACTACGGTGACGGTAGATTTTACCACACTTGCCACAAGTGAATATCTCCCTCTGCTGGTGGGTTTTTAGGTGAACACTGAGATATCGAACAGATTTAAATGTCTTCTCACAACAGGAACATCCGATAGAACCTTTGTCCGTTCCACATATTTCTACATGCTTCGTCTTTTGACTCTTACTCGTAAATCTCCGACCACAATTGTCACATTTGTGTGGTTTGAGGCCCTGGTGCTTATTTTTGTGGCTTTCAAGACTAGAACTACAGGAGAAATATCTCGGGCATATATCACACTTGTACTTTGTAGGTAGGCCCTTATGCTCTCTGTTAACATGAGCGATCAGACTTGACTTTTGTGTATATTTTTTCTCACACAGATCACAGGGATATTTCAAACCCTTGTGCCGGGTGAGAACATGTCTAACCAAGACATACTTCTCCCTGTAAGAATTTGTGCACTGTAAACATTGATATCTGGAGTCTAGGGGAGAATGCAAT
Organism: Hanleya hanleyi; assembly: GCA_036873755.1. Lineage (NCBI taxonomy): Eukaryota > Metazoa > Mollusca > Polyplacophora > Lepidopleurida > Hanleyidae > Hanleya > Hanleya hanleyi. The sequence goes on from JAVTVY010037423.1 coordinate 1,234, forward strand.
GATTTTGAGACTGAAGATTGTAGCGAGTTACCGCCCTTTTGTGATCTGGACCGTGAAACGGAGTGTCCTGTATCTGGGGTGTTTTCAGACCTCCTTTCCAGAAACTCTACTATCTGTGACTCATCCTTGGGTGAGTTAGTTGACGATTCTGACCATGGCTTTACAGTGCATTTCAATACTTCAAGATTCGCGTCAGGTATCCTCTCTGTATGGCTTGCTACAACTGTCACTTGACCTGTTGAGGCATGTTGGGAGGGGAGCATAGCTGGGCCAGGTGGATTTGGTGGGTTGGCTGTCACTTGGTGACAAGATGATGCTGCTTTTGGTATTAAGGCCTTACGATCCTCAACGGCAGGCATTCTCGGGGAATCAATGGTACAGGTCACAAGGTCAGAAGAGGAACTATCAGGCCTAGAAAACTCTGCTAAGTTGGACAGATGTGATGAGTCGACTGTTGGTTGTGATGAAGTCTGTACGCCTACCTCATCAATATCACTATTTTGGGATGCATCCAACAAACCAGTATCCGTACATGTAGCTTGGCATCCCATTTCGAGCGGTGAGCTATGGGGAAGAATACAAATGGATTTATGAGCAGACAGCGAGATGATTTGCCTTAAACATGATATGGGAAAACTCGTCGAGATCACTAGTACCGTAAACTTACATTATTATTACCAAATATTATCTTGCATTCCAGCCTTCAAAATTAGCCACAGCATTTCACAATTGTTGAGGTGAATGTTGTGGCAAAAACAGTTAACATCAGCCATTGTTCATGTTGATACCAAAAGATATTTGCGGAGGCAGATTTTCCTAATTGTGAGGGTTGTATCCCATGTACTCCGTTACACTGAGGAATAAGAAGACGGATAAGTGTACAATGTCGTTTGGGTTCCAAATATTGAGCTGAACAATTGTCTTATCCCCAACTTCCTTTAATTTCCATTCATTACTCATACGCACATTCTTATGGCCGTTGTGTTTATTCTTCGCGCGCAGGGGTTGGTGATATTGATTCATGGTTCATGTGAGAAAAACCCCACCCTTAAGCATCTATCCATCCCAGAGAGCAAGGGATATATTACTATCTATCAATACGCATAGGCAGATTTATTTTCTTATAAAAAGCTGGGAATACTATATAAACATAAAAACCTACTCAAACGAGAGATCCTGAAGGATCTTGGCGCCCACCATTGTCCGATAATTGTAAGCTAATGATTAGAGGATCTTTTTGTCCATTGTTACTAAGAACAAACGATTGATTTGTAATTTTGTTTACAGAATTTCGAATCTGAGCGAAAAGGATCAGAAAAGGTCACTGAAAAACACCAAGATATAATCTAAGTTTCAGGAGTTTCAAGATTTCTAGAAACTGTACTTATGTCGGTTGTTATAATACAAGAGAAATGAGCAAAGTTAGTCTGAAAGTGAATGTACATGTACGGAGGATTCTTCGCCTTTGTTTCGTAGTGTTTTTTTTATATATTTTTTTGCACGTGTCATCATTGGGTACTGGAAGCGAAGACCAATCTCTTTGACACTTTGGCATGAGCTATGAAACATACTTAAGATTTTATAATTAAGAACGAATGCTAATTCTGTTCTGTTTATATGCAGTAGTCTACAGTTGTCGAGTTGTGACGTTGAGTCACAAGAGTCACGTCCCTTCATGTAGCCGACCCCCCGGCAGACGAAAGGGTGGAGCAGTTCACTTGCTACTGCATGGACTAAAGAAAGCTGATTTAAAATTTGAAGAAATACATTTTAATTCCGAATTATTTGAACTCCTTGCAATGGAAGGTGAAGGTATGGATATTCTCTATAGTCAATATATAGAATATGCCCCACAGTTTGATCCGCAGACTCTTGTGATGTAACGTCACAACTCGAAAATACCAAACTCATTTGAAGCGTAACTTGGATTTTCGAATCGGACCAAAAAAGGTATCTTGCACTACTAGGCCCCATGTGGGACCTGTGTACCAAATTTCAGAAAGACCAATGAAATATTTCCTGAGAATTCACGGTAACAATGTTTGAAGGAGAAATTCAAGATGGCCGCCTTCTACCAAAAAGGTATCTTGCACAACTAGACCATAAGGGGAACCTTTGTACCAAATTTGAGAAAGATCCATGAAGTACTTCCTGAGAAATCATGATAACAAATTTGCATGGGAAAATCCAAGATGGCCGCCTGTTGGCCATATTGAATTTTCGAATCGGACCAAAAAAGGTATCTTGCACAACTAGACGACAAGGTGAACCTGTGTACCAAATTTAACAAAGATCCATGCAGTAGTTCCGGAGAAATCGCAATAACAAATTTGCATGGGAAAATCCAAGATGGCCGCCTGTTGGCCATATTGAATTTTCGAATCGGACCAAAAAAGGTTTCTTGCACAACTAGACCCCAAGGGGAACCTGTGTAGCAAATTTGAGAAAGATCCATGCAGTAGTTCCTGAGAAATCACGATAACAAGATTTCATGGGGAAATCCAAGATGGCTGCCTGGTGGCCATGTTGGATTTTCGAATCGGACCAAAAAAGGCTTCTTGCACAACTAGACCCCAAGGGGAACTTGTGTAGCAAATTTGAGAAAGATCCATCCAGTAGTTTCATGAGAAATTGCGATAACAAGGTTTCATGCGGAAATCCAAGATGGCTGCCTGGTGGCCATATTTGATTTTCGAATCAGACCAAAAAAGGTTTCTTGCACAACTAGATCCCAAGGGGAACCTGTGTACCAAATTTGAGAAAGATCCATGCAGTAGTTCCTGAGAAATCGCAATAACAAGGTTTCATGGGGAAATCCAAGATGGCTGCCTGGTGGCCATATTGGATTTTCGAATCAGACCAAAAAAGGTATCTGCACAACTAGGCCCCAAGGGGAACCTGTGTACCAAATTTGAGAAAGATCCATGCAGTAGTTCCTGAGAAATCGCGATAACAAGGTTTCATGGGGAAATCCAAGATGGCTGCCTGGTGGCCATATTGGATTTTCGAATCGGACCAAAAAGGTTCTTGCACAACTAGACCCCAAGGGGAACCTGTGTACCAAATTTGAGAAAGATCCATGCAGTAGTTCCTGAGAAATCGCGATAACAAGGTTTCATGGGGAAATCCAAGATGGCTGCCTGGTGGCCATATTGGATTTTCGAATCGGACAGGGTTTCTTGCACAACTAGACCCCAGGGAACCTGTGTACCAAATTTGAAAGATCCATCAGTAGTTCCTGAGAAATCGCGATAACAAGGTTTCATGGGAAATCCAAGATGGCCGCCTGGTGGCCATATTGGATTTTCGAATCGGACCAAAAAAGGTTTGTTGCACAACTAGACCCCAAGGGGAACCTGTGTAGCAAATTTGAGAAAGATCCATGCAGTAGTTTCTGAGAAATCGCGATAACAAGAATTGTTTACGGACGGACGGACCAACATTCGAACTTTAGGGGCTTATAATTGTGCAACATTGTAACGAAACATTGTTGAAAGTTGGCTGCAATGTTGCATAATTATACCAATGATGGATGTTTAGTTCAAAAACACCAAGAAAAAGACACTTTTTTAAATCGTTTCTTATAGAGAAAAGACACTTTTTTAAATCGTTTCTTATAGAGAACATCCATCAAAAAGACACTGTTTTAAAGAATTGCACACTGTTTTCATTAGGGGCTTAGCCCCTAATTCCAAAAAAGCCCTTAAGGTTTGGACGGACCAACAAAAAAGCCCTCAAGGTTAGAATGTTAGCACGGACGGACTGACGGACGGACTGACGGACGGACGACGGACGACGGACGAAAAGTGATTTGAACAGCCCACCATCTGGTGATGGTGGGCTAAAAAGATGCAAAACTTCTTTACTACAATGCTTACATCCTTCCCCATATTGATTACTGTATTACACTATGGGGAAATTCAAATGCCTATCAAATTGACAGAATTAACAAATTACAAAAACGAGCAGCTAGAACTATACTCAACGCGCACTATTTAACACCATCAGCAGAACTTTTTAAGGAACTCAACTGGATCAGTGTATTAGACAGGATATATTATCAAAAAGCTGTACTTATGTATAAAATTATCCACAATCTTTGTCCTCCTTATCTGAACAGTTTGTTCAGATATGTTGAGGAGGTAACATCAAGGCATCTAAGATCAACAGAAAATAATGATCTGTTTGTTCCCAAGCCAAAATCAAATATGCTGACAAGAAGCTTGAGCTACACAGGAGCCAAAATATGGAATTCGCTGGACAAGAAGCTAAGAGAGTCTCCCTCGGCTGGAGCCTTCAAACATCGACTGATAAAAATTCTTCAGGCAAAAAGCATAAGTTAACTGGATGCCATGATGTTAGATATATTATCATGTGTTTGATGTATACTTTGAATTTGGTTGAACTGTTTTCATATATATATTTAATGTACATTGTTTGATTGTTTGTTAGAGGGCCTCTGGGAAGAACAGTTTACACAACTGACAGAGTAAATACTTGTATTTGTTACCCTCAGAAAATAAAGTAATATATATATTTTGATGAGAACCATCATTCTGAAATACAAATGAGGATAGTGCAACTGATAATAGTATGAGTGATTTTATTTGAAAGGCCTACCCGTGTGATTTGCGGTGCTTGGAGAATGAACCGCGGTGACTGTAGTTTCTCCCACATATGTCACAGGTGAATATCTTCTTCTGCTGATGGGATTTCAGGTGAACGTTGAGATAACGAACAGACTTAAACATCTTCTTACAGCAGGTACATGATATAGATCCCTTCTCCATTCCACAAGTTTCTTCATGTTTCCTCTTAATACTTTTACCTGCAAATCCTCGGCCGCACTTGCCACATTTGTGCGGTTTGAGGCCTTCGTGATTATTTCTGTGACACTCGAGACTGGAACAGCATGTGAAAGATTTTGGGCATACATCACACTTGTATTTAGTAGGTAGACCCTTATGCTCCCAATTAACATGAGCGATCAGACTTGACTTAAGTGAATATGTTTTCTCACATTGATCACAGGGATATGTCAAACCCTCGTGCCGGGTACGTATATGTCTGACTAAGGCATACTTCTCTTTATAAGAATTCTTGCAGTGTTTACAATGATGTCTGGAGGTTGGTGAATAATTCTGTCCATTGGGAAGGCGCACCATGTCCGGCTTTGGTAATTTGGTCATCAGTTGAACACGCTCTGGTGAGATTTCTGGTATTCTTCTCAACTCCTTCGCTAATTGTGGTCTGTCCTTGAGCGATTGTTGGACACGTGACACAAAACATCCATCACTGTATGCTGCTACATGTTCGGACTTTATGTCATGTTCAAACATCGCGACAGGAAACGGTCTGTCATATAATGAATGACCATCCCTGTCTGAGCTATTTTGACAGATATCCTACAAACAAGACAAAACAAGCCATCTGTTTAGGTAGAACATTCTCTTATTTATGTCACTAGCATCCACAAATGTAGAGCTATAGACAGTTGGTGATTAATAGCAAGCGTCAGATCCGATAATCAATATTCAGTTGTTGTCCATAAAATATAGTCAAAAGACCAGTTTTGTACAATAATTAGTTCCCACTCCAAATGTGTATGAAATAAAAATAATAAAAACACGATATGGTTTCCTTTAGGACAGAAACAGTCAACAGATTTCAATTATGTCAGGAAAACTATATGCACGCGCTTTCGAAACCGATCCATTCAAAGCCCGTTTCTTCTCATTCACCAAACGCTATATAGACGATCTTCTCCATGTGGATAATCACTATATAAATGATGTGAAGGATATATATCCACCTTCACTGGATTTGAAGGAAACTACAGATAGTTCTACAGGCACATCATATTTAGACCTATATCTTTATAAAAATGAAGCGGGCCTTCTCTCTCGTCGACTGTATGACAAAAGAGATGGTTACAATTTCGACATCGTAAATTATCCCTTTCTGGACAGTAATATTCCAGTGGGACCTGCATATGGTGTATACATATCACACCTAGTAGCATTTGCTAGATCCGGTGTTAAATGTGAGAATTTTAATCAACGTCACAAAACATTGTTGCAGAAACTAAAACAGGGCTACAACACCAAGCGCCTCCACTCAAAATTTCTCAAATATGGCGATACATATTGCATGCTGATAGCAAAATACGGGCGTACATGTAGCGTGCAAGATCTATGGCATTACGTTTCGTAACTTGTGTCTAATTCCGCTTAACCCGGGGCTAGGGGCTGTATGAACCCATGTACTCCAAGATCCTCATGGTACTTATATGAACAGTCACAATCAAAGCGTGACTGAGATACATCATTCTTTAGATGAAGACTTTACAACGAATATTATGGATTAAGAATACTGATCAGCGATACAGATTTGATATTTTTGGAACATCATGATGTCTTGCCGGCATTATTGAAAACTGTTGACCGCTTCTCTATTGGAGGAAACAAGCCTATGTTTATGTATATGATGTCTTTTTGAATTTGGTGCTAATACTGTTATACAGAATATGGAATAGGTCTTCGGATTATGGATGCGGATATTCTTTAATGGACGACGGCTGAATTATGAATGACGGACCAGACGCTTGTAACGGTGATGTTCTCAACATGATATCCTAATCACTGAGCATTATTCTTTATCCAAATGAATTTCAAAGTTCTTTTCCAGACGTCAGTTATGTTTAGATTATTTCTGGTCATATAAACACCATGGTGTCCAGGTTGTGGATAATAATATTAGATTTATAATTATAATGTCCTATCTCATCTTAGAATTTCTCTCATAAATGTAGTAAAAAATAACTTACTTTACAATACTTACGGATAGAACAAGCTTGTACAGGTGGCAATCCTGCCAACATGGCCAATGGTTAACTTATACATGTATAATCTTCTTATGTGAAGGCCTTAGTACCTAAGTCATTGATGCATCAATGTTTAATTTGACTTATTGGCTAATAAAATTCAGTTGGATTGAGGAAATGTATTTTGCAGTCTTGCAGGCCTCATCCTTTTCAGGAACATGAGGAATGCCTGTAGCCAATAATGTATCACTATATGATGTTACAATGTAACATCATATTAGGTAAAGTATGATGTGCTTTCAGGGCTTTACAGCTCCACATTTCATTGAAGGGCTAGTAAAGAAGGGGTTGTTATTCCTGTTGTTGTTGTTATAGAGTATATTGGAAAATGACGGAAGGCACATTGTATGCCTGAGGAAAACGACATTGCAGGTGCTGTGTAATTAGTTCCAGGACTCGTAAATGAAAAATACTGAATGTGCAAGTATGAAACACAAAAATAAAATGAAAAGCTTAACAAGCTTATATAAATACACGACAGAACCTCCCACAGAATACAGAAAAATAAAGGTTACCTCACTAATATTGACACAGGGGATTAAATTTAACCATACAGTTGACAAAGCAATTTTAAACAATTTCCCAAATTTCTCTTTGTGTACTGGTATATAAAGATAAGTTTGGGAAATTAATATAATTTGCGGTTGAAAATTACTCACCTTCATCAATATTTGTATGACAGTCTTTATTTTTCTGTATGTTGCAGGAGCTTCTTCGACGTGTATAATTTTTATTAGATTCACCAAAACTAATACCGCCTAACGGTAAGGTTATCAACTTAATGTTGTGTTTCATGGTTGAACTTTCTCTATTAAACATTTGGGTCATTCTCACGGAAAGGCACATTTTCACTAATATCTCAAAATCAACATCACCAATGACTACAGAATTTGATTTCAACAGAGTCTCCATTGACAAAACTCTTTATAATGCGTACAATAAATGCAGACATTCCGAACAATAAACTTTTCGTAACACTTAACGGTGGAGTTGTCTTCAATCATGTCAGTGGTGTTACACAGGAATGATCAGTATATTGGGCACTAAGAGGACAGAAATAGGAAGATACACACATGCTAGGCAATAGATTGCATGTAACTATGACTAATGATGAAAAAATATTGAAGTTAGGAAAACAAGTTTGTTTTTAATATCCTAATTATGCTACTTAGCTCACCAAAATCAGCCAATTGGACCGCATGTATCAACCATTCATGTAGATTCTGTATAATAAAACCTATTTATTCTTGATGCTGACTTTAAACTAATCGAGTTTGTTTCTTTTTTCAAAATATGGGACAATTTAAACAAGTGTTTCTGAATTTCTAGACCATTCTTGCATCCGTAACACCACTGACAATCCGGTAACACCACTGACCTCGTGTAACACGTACCACTGATTAATTTGTTCATAGACGCAAAAATGCAGTTGCAAGTGAAGAATATTCAGGGGCAAAACAGGTATATGAAAAGCCTTCTGATAAAACTGCTTCTTCTTCTTCAAATAGTTATCTAACTGAAATGTAACACCAGTGACAACCCGGTAACACCAGTGACTTCGAGTAACACCACTGACCTCGTGTAACAACAGTGACCAATTTGTTCATAGAGGCAAAACTGCAGCCGTGAGTGAAAGCTATCTCGGGGCAAACCACGTATATGGCAAGACTCCTTAACTTAGTATTATTTGGAAGAAAGGTAAATTCAAGTTGTACTGAAATTTGGAGCAAAATCATCATTATTGTCAATGGTGTTACCCTACAAATAGTAACACCACTGACAGGTAACACCACTGACATTTTGGAAGGAATTAATTGTTGCTCCCTCGTATATTGTCGTGACGGTCCAAGAACAATGATTTTGTAATTCATACGCACATTTCTTTATTACCAGTTAATATTTTTACTCGGGAGCCACTACATGTTGATCCTGACACGTAACACCAGTGACCGGTAATAAACATACGCTGAAAATTTGGAGCTAGAAATGACTGAAATACTGAAAAGAGTTTCATAAAACACTTCTTATGGAATCTCAAGTTTATCCGCGCTTGGAAAAGAAGCCGCCTGGTGGCAAATCTTTGTTTCTAATTTAAGCGTTCACTTTTTGGCTCCGATTTCAGTTACAGTAACACCAATGACCCGAAAACCAGTTACAGACCTTTGCCCATGCCATTTTCACAAGATAATCTGCCCTTGTAAACAATATATTCATATATTGAAAGAACAGATGCAGCTGGTTGCCAAAAAGGTAGAATAATGTAGAACAAAAGAATTTCTGGCAACTTTATCATGGTATCAAGTAGGTCACTACAGCCAGTGACAGGTCTATTTTACCCTAAATTGAGGGTTCTGGTGAAAATTTACCCGAAAAAATCAATTGGGACAGTGCTTGCTATAAGTTATTCGTACTCTACTAAATGAATACTACGAACAGTCTGAATTTTTTCAGCCATAAGACTGGTTAGAAGAAAATTTGGGTCGAGTGACACGAATTGCGCCTTTCCTTGAGAATGACCCATTTACAAACATCTTTCAGCATTCTCAAAAATACCCATTAACCCCTTGAGAGTAAATAACTGCTATTTTCCATTCCTCTAGCAGCATTCATGTCCACAAAGTGGTGGGCACAACACTCTTTGTGCCCACCACTTTGTGGACATGAATGCTGCTAGAGGAATGGAAAATACTCTAAATCCCAGGCATTTTGTGAATTTAATAATATTAACTGCCATGGATAAAGGAAACAAAATTTTGTTCCTGATTTGCACGGGTATATAGGGGGCCTGTTTGAGCTGTTTTCAAATAGCAAACTCTCATCAAGTTATGGTGAGGAATATTACATGTACCTCAAACAAGTGCTCAAAATGCACTAGATTGTGTGAAATGAAGCCTGCAATTTCCAAATTTTCCTTGGGTGGGGGGAGCATGGGGGCATTCCCTCGACCCTCCAGCATTGCCGGGAATAGTGACAATTTTTTACAGCTGTGCCCCTCCCCCCCCCCCCACCCCGCACCCACTTTCGAACATCTTCCTATGCCCCTGACTAAGAATACAGACTCTGATCTATTTCCAACATTGGACATTCAACTGCAACCGTAGAGCTTTCAAGGGTTAGCATTATGTGACCGAGGGAAGCCGATAACATTGAGGTGACAACAGGGGCTTACATCTTCAAGTGGTTCTTGTTTTACTGTACCATCGGTGATGACCGGGTTAATCTGTCCATACTGGTTAACCATAATCACTGATTCTGTCTCCATTGGTACATCTGTTGTGCTCCTAAGTCTTTCGAAGGTATGTATCTATTTCATAGGATCCATGGACATCTCCCATTAAATGAACCCAGCTTCATCTGAAAAGAAAATTATCACATGGTCATTACTCCGATTATCAAATCGAGTAGTGTCTCGCTCAACCTCCAGACCAGTTCTTTTTAACAATATACATGTGACTTTTACAAGTGAACTTTTACAATGTGCCACACCAATGTGACTTTTGGCAGCATCGTTCGGAATTGCCTAGGATTACAACAACAACAACAACAACATAGTGTTTTACACGATGAGAGAACTGTTAAGCAGGCTACTTGGTCATTGGTTCACATGATTCGTGAACGACCCAGTAACCTATTTCAGTATTAGAATTCTTTGAATGGGATTTTCAAAATCAAGGAGCAAAAGTCAATGGCAAGCAAATTAAGTACTCAATCGTATTAAAGTTTCACATTAATTTATGGCGTGGAAAATGATTCACAAAAGTTTTGAGTGTGTTTTGTAAGTAGGTTATGCACACTTACAAAAAACTACCACATATGTAACTAGAGCCTTAGGCACTGAAACGGGGCTATTTAAATGTAAAATAGGCTGTTGGAATAATTCCACTAACTCTTTGATGTTCAGTTCCATGGCGAAGAGCCATACAATTTATAGTCTCACATATTTCTCTCAATAAAGATCTATAGTGCATTAGTGTAATTGTACACATATATATATATTTAAAAAAATAACTTGTGACTGATGGGACAGACATTTATTATGAAACCAACCTGATGAAATGATAAATAATGTCTTCTCTGCATGTTACCAATATTTGTAAAATATTTTTACTTTTTTCAGATTATAGAAAGCATATCCTTCAGCAGTAAATGACAAAAGATGAATATTGAGATACAATGTAAAATACTCATGGTTAGATGGACTGGATCTATGCTGGGATCTATCCTCTCATGGCATCATATTATTTACATGTACCTCCACCTGCAAGTACACTCCTAGTTTGGAAGATTATAAATTCTTACAATGGTTGTATGCAGACTTGTACATGTACAGGGGTAAAAGCGTTCGGTGTCCGGTTATTTTCGTTTAGTTTGACCTAACGAAACGCGAACGGAACGAAATGTAAACGCGTTTCAAATGCTTACCAAACGATTATAGTAAACGAAACGCTTTCAATATCGCTTAATTTTTATTTTATCAACACGTTTCCCTCGTCAAACGCGTTTGCTCTGATCGAAACGCGTTTATAAACGCGTTTGTGAATGCGTTTTATAAACGCGTTTCGAACGGGTTTCTCTCTTCGTTCGACTTTGTGTTTTTATTTTGCAAACCAGGCCAGGAAGTCCACGTGTCGGCGGGGCTTTCCCCAGCCGCTATTATAATCCCTGTGCTATAAATATATGTGGCATAGCCTTTAATATACAAGGGTAAACACGTTCTGTGTCCGGTAATTCGTTTCGTTTATATATTGCGCTAAGATTAAATCTTTTCGTTCACCAAGCGAAACAATATATGTCTTCCCGTACCAAGCGAAATGATTAGTCAGGCATGTTATACTGAGTCGAAAAAGCGTTTCGCCTGACCTTGACTCCATGCAGCTTTTGACCAACACTCGGTCGCCGAACCGTTGTACAAAGATTAAAAAAAACAGACCAAATAATATTCTCGCCCGACGAAGCAACCGTGGTGTGGACGGTAATGCTTATTTAACAACAACAACAATAAAACGCGTTACGAAACGCGTTTCCAAAACGCGTTTCGAAACGCGTTTTCAAAACGCGTTTCAAACGCAAGCTTATATCTTTTCGTTCACCAAGCAAAGAAATATTTGTCTTCCCGTACCAAGCGAAATGATTAGTCAGGCGTGTGATACCGAACCGAAAAAGCATTTCGCCTGACCTTGACTCCATGCGGGTTTTGATCAACACTCAGTCGCCGAACCATTGCACAAATAAAAAAAAAAACAGACCAAATAGTATTCTCGCCCGACGAAGCAACCGTGGTGTGGACGGTGATGCTTATTTAACAACAACAACAACAATAAAACGCGTTCCGAAACGCGTTTCAAAACGCGTTTCAAACGCGTTCATAAACGCGTTCGTGAAACGCGTTTTAAGCGAAACGAAACAAAAGATAAATGAACATACCGATGATCAAACGCGTTTGCGAGGTATAAACGCGTTCTTTGAGAAGCAAACGAAACGAATACAAAACGCGTTTAGAACGCTATTGAAACGCGTTTCAAACGATAATAGAACGATAATATACGTGAAAAACCGGACACCGAACGCTTTTACCCCTGTAGCTTTACTGCTATCTAAACATAATGACTTGGACTTTGACCCTATCAATTGACCCTATCAGCTTAGTGAATCAAGCCATTGACCTGGGTCATGCATGTGTCTATATTCTAAATAGTATAGAGGGTCTGGTGGAGGGGATGTTTGTGTGGTAGCCCTAAGTTTACATACCCTGTATACAATTTCTGCAAGAATGGAAGCCTAGAAAATTAGAATTTCTTGCCAACATGGCAAACATATGATAAGTCTGCCTTAAACTATTTTCTTTTGTATTTGTTAAGTGTTCTAAATAAAGTTTTTATCAAACCAGCGATTTGTGACATCCTTTCAGAAAAACACTCTAAGTCAACCTCTGAATAGTATCCATTTTGTATTCATGCTCTAAAGCAGGAAATCTCTGTGAAAATGACATATGAACATATATCATGTATATAAGAATAGCAGAAAATATTTAATTTCACTAATATAGACCAGATGAAACAAAATCTAGCCAAAATAGTTGACCAAACTATCTGCAGTAGCTGAATAACTTGAGGACTTTTTTCTTCTGCTCTTCCTCTCAAAGCCTAAAACAGTTAAATAAACAACCATTCACCCTGGCAACGGTACCAAATGTGCTCAAGTTTTTCCTGACTACATGTACAATATGGTCCTGTATTCCCGTGAAAACACTACCATATTGTGCAAATCTGTTCCACATGTTGACAAGAAACGCACCTAAATCTGCAATCAATAAATATTGGAATCAGTCATAAATAATAACTGAGAAATTATATTATAGAAGGGGAACAACTCCTGCTCGACGGTTCGCAAACTCTCGGCCTGACCTTCGTTTGGACTTGCGCCTCTTCTGTTTTTGGCCAGATACGTTCTATAGAGGTATAGTAGTAGCTCAGCGGTACTGGAATCACCATTATTGAGATTAGAATACAAGAAAATTCACCTTGGGAAATTGGGAAACCGAACCTTTCTGTAGATTTTCCCAAACTCGCGCTAAACTTTACCTAAATACTGGAATTAGGAACTAGCCCGTATATGGAATAAGCAAACTCAGACAACTACTCAGTCGCGCTGTTTAGTATTCCAAAAATTAACTGTTGCCACTATCGGTAACTAAAGAGTTTATACTCAGGTTTCTCTCCCCCTCCTAGCCAAGTTTACATGGCTCCGTTCGTTCCTACTCAGCCCTGCTTTCGCTTATTGAATTTACATGTAGGCCTACAGTTCGGGACCACAAGCCAGGCTCCATCGGACGTATGACTCTATCCGGCAATACAACAACCCCTCCTCACTCTCTGGCCAATTCTTTTACCTAGTTAGGCAAATAATTTGATCGCCATGAGGATCAATGTGTTTGCAGTCAGTCTTCAAACCTCAACGGCCGATTGCATTTCTCATTACGGGATACTATTCGTACACTGCCAAAAATACCCTTCTTATTTAAGATAATGAACTAAAATTTTCTTGAAATAAGATAATTTTTACTCAAAATAAGTTAAATTTTAAGAAAATTTTAAGATTATTTTTTCTTGTTGAAGTAAAAGTTGGAGTGGGGTAAGTAAATTTTACTTAAACAAGAAAAAATTAAGAATTTTTCTTAAAAAAATCTTGTTTTAAGAAAAATTCTTAATTTTTTCTTGTTTAAGTAAAATTTACTTACCCCACTCCAACTTTTACTTCAACAAGAAAAAATAATCTTAAAATTTTCTTAAAATTTAACTTATTTTGAGTAAAAATTATCTTATTTCAAGAAAATTTTAGGGCATTATCTTAAATAAGTAGGGTATTTTTGGCAGTGTACGGGTCACGTGATCAACATGTACATGCATCGGAGCGTACTGATCAGAGGACTTGCACGAAGAAGAAAGCGTGCCCCACGGTCAATTCAATCGGCCGTTGATGTTTAAGCGTGATTGCGAAACATCAACTTCTCATGAATGATCATGATGACTATCAAACTGTTTGCCAAACTCTTCAAGTATAATCGACAGAAAGTGGGGAGGAGCTTCTTCCATATTGTGTATAATTTAGATTCACCATAACTGCTACCGCCTAACGGTTAGATTATATAATCTTAATGTCGTGGTTCATGCTTGAACTTTCTCTATTAAACATTTACAAACATCTTTCAGCATTCTCAAAAAAAACTTTGTAACAACAACAAGACTCGCTTCACTAACCCCTTCAGCCTAAATAACAGTGGCATAGGAGTGCGGGGGGGGGGGGTGGTGCACAACACCCTTTGTCCCCCCCACCACTGTGTGGACATGAATGCTGCTGGAGGAGTGGAAAATACTGTAAACACCAGGCATTTTGTGGATTTGATAATATTAACCGTCGTGGATAAAGGAAAAAAAATTGTTCCTGATTTGCACGGGTAGATAGGGGACCTGTTTGAGCTGTTTTCAAATACAAACTCTCATTAATTTATGGTGAGGAATATTACCTCAAACAAGTGCTCAAACTGCACTAGATTGTGTGAAATGAAGCCTAAAAGTTAAAAAAAAA
>JAVTVY010037424.1:0-16817 GCA_036873755.1 Hanleya hanleyi
GATCCATGCAGTAGTTCCTGAAAAATCGCGATAACAAGATTTCATGGGGAAATCCAAGATGGCTGCCTGGTGGCCATATTGGATTTTCGAATCGGACCAAAAAAGGTATCTTGCACAACTAGACCCCAAGGGGAACCGGTGTACCAAATTTGAGAAAGATCCATAAAGTAGTTCCTGAGAAATCGCGATAACAAGAATTGTTTACAGACGGACTGACGGATGGACCACGGACGAAAAGCGATTTGAACTAAAAAACAAGAGCCCAAGGGGCTTCAATATACGCCCGTGTATCTGGAATTACATTGGTCCAAATTTTAAGGTTGTTTAACAGCACACACTCTAAGATCAACTGAAAACAACAAACTGTATCTTTCAAAACCCAGAACAAACTATCTGAAACAAAGCCTGAGTTATTCTGGAGCAATGCTGTGGAACTCCCTTGGCAATAACCTCAAAGAAGCCCCATCTCTCAATGCCTTCAAGTCCAGACTTCTAAAATCCCTATGCCCTAGCACATAATATTATGTAGTATTCTTATGTCAGGATATTTACATGTACATGTAATATACTCTGCAGTGTTTCGTGATTGTATATGTTGTACATACATGTGTACTTGTATATTTTCTGGAGGGCCTCCGGGAAGAACAGTTTTTTGCAACTGACAGAGTTACCCTCAAGAAATAAAGATATATATATATATATATTCCAATTGGTAGCTAGCCTACAATTTTGTGCTTCTGAGAATGTAACATATATAACATCTTATATTGAATGATAAACTAAATCTAGCTTAACTCTTGGTAACTAGTTGAGCGTGAATCAAGAGCCGAGAGCTCCCATATCCCACACTGAAATCGACAATAGTCAAACACAAGAAAATAGTAGTTTTCCTGCAAATGGATTCCTTTCAGCAGGCATGAGAACAGCACTCCAAAAAAAAGACTCATCCATTCTGAAAAAATACTATCCTAGCACTTTAGGCCGGGGTCCATGGGCCGCCTAGGCCCCTGGAAGCTCTGGGGTCCTAGATGGCTGGAGAAGCATTCTAAGCGATTTCTGGGAAATAAAACTGCAGATTGTCATCTCAATTCAAAACACTATAATGTATTTTATATTGATTTTTTTTCTTGTACCAATATTTTCAGTACATAATTCAGATTACTGGACCGTTCCATCCATCAAAGTAAGCATGATGCTGATGCAACTGATATAGTTGCATGAGACAGATGTCAAATGCGTGAGTCTCACGCCGAATGAGTGAGGGTTGATATGCCTGACTTTCAAGCGCTCACTCACGTATACCAGTTCATCGTTGCACAATATGCCCACAGCAGTCAGGCCAATGTTATGGTCGCCACTGTCTGATATATTTTCCTCCAGCCACGACCATTTAAATTTCCAGCATTCCCTAACCTACTTAACGGTAAACCTGTATACAAGCTGAGTCTATTTTGGGACACACCTCTCTGTGGGGAGATCGCATTGTGCTGGAAATTTTATAACGCCGACCAGTCGGGAGCTGGTTATTTCGAACTAATAAAACCCCCCCAGAGGTACATAACTCAATTTTAATCTAATAATTTACATTTTTGGGCTATTGGAAAGTCCGGAGATTTTTTTGAGATTTTGAAGACTCCGGATATATCTGGAAGACTCCATCTCTGGCTTTAGCGTTAGAGGCACGTCCCTTTTGCACAAGGGGCAAGTCCACAGGAACAAGGTTCGTCACACACCATCACGACAATAGATTACCGAAAAATGCGATCAACACAAGATATCGAAAATTGAGCCGGACATCTTCCGAGAACGTGGGCAAGTACAGATCCACATGAAGTTTTTATCCCCCCCCCCCCCAATATTTTCTCACCGGATTTACACAGATCTCAGAAACGTTATTTTTGCGAAACAAAAGACAGACCGTCAAAAGACGGAGGATTCTCATGCCTGTTTCAGACGAGAGAATTTTTCATGAAGGAAGAAGGAAGTGATGAAGTAAACCTTTGTTCTTGAGTTAATAATCAGGTATGAAGTTCATACAGGTCATAAAGGACCCCTCTCCCCGTTAAATTAGTAAATGTAGGGTTTATATTTCACAACAATTTAACTAAATGTAGCTGTTTCAAATATGAGAGACAACTCCACAGGACGAATGCCATATACATGTAGGGGAGAGATTCCAACCAAACACATATGGTCAGCTAAACTTGATTCAGTTTTGAAGGACTGTGACCTTGACCTTGGACAAATTGATCTCAAAATGTATGGCTCCTCTAAGGTAAGGTAAACCAAAGTTTGGTATCATTCCATACCTAGAAACGCATTACACGACAGGCATATGAAAATGTGACCTTTAATGATTTCTTGATTTTGGGGTCACAGTGACCTTGACCTTTGACCCACATTTTGGTATGTAACACATGTCTCTCTAATGTATCTACTGGCAGAAAAAAAAGTTCTTTTTTAATGATTTCCTGATTTTGGGATCAGTGACCTTGACCTTTGACCTTGATTTTAGTACACGACACATCGTCTTCCCTCAATGTATCAATGGACACAAAAAAATCATGATTTTTATGAATTTCATGATTTTGGGGGTCAGTGACCTCGACGTTTGGCCTTGACCTACATTTTGGTATGTGCTACATCATGTCCCCCTAATGTATCTACTGACACAAAAACAAAGTAATTTTCAAAGATTTTTTGATTCTGGAGTCACAGTGACCTTGACTATTGACCTAAATTTTGGTAGATGACAAATCGTCTCCCCGTAATTTCTCAATGGACACAAAAAATCATGATTTTTAACAATTTCACGATTTTGAGATTACAGTGACCTTGACCTTTGACCAGGTCACTTGACCTACATTTTGGTATGTGACACATGTCCCCCTAATGTATCTACTGACACAAAAACATGTTATTTTTAATAATTTCCTGATTTTGGGGTAACAGTGATCTTTGATCTTGACCTAATTTTTGGTATGCAACACTTCATTTCGCCCTATTGAATCCACTAACAAAAAATTAGTAATTTTTTATGATTTCCTGATTTTTAGGTAACACTGACCTTTGACCTTGATTCTGGGTCAAACACGACCAGATTTGTGCCAATGTAAGCACATTACCCCTTTCTTCAAGTTTGATAATTATATTAAGCTTGTTTGCCTAATTTCTGCCAGTTTAGCCACGTAAACATAAGCTTTCTCCTATATATTAATCTCAAGAAAACAAGTACAACCATAGACAGACTCATAGACAGCCAGTGCCTAGAATCACTGGGACGTGAATACCAGTGCTATTATATTGGGACTTCGCCATTACAGGTGGTTTTCCTGAAAAGCTCAGCATATGGCTGAAATCTGTGAGATCTTACTCTGGAGAATGTGTTGAGTAGCCTCTTGTCATAGTCATCTGTAACCCTGCCTCCATACTGCACCTCCCCAAACATGTACCGCACTGTGGTCCACGATATACCCTGCCAATTAAAACATAATTTAAGTAGAGCATCACTGTACTCTCCACACAACAGAAATGAATTTGCATAATAGATGCATTGTATCATAACCTCATTCTTAGACTGAGTGTAAATACGTTAATATTACAAAGCATTTTTCATCTTTTGTTAGTCAACATATAAAACCATTTTGCTCCGTCTGTATTCTTATAAAGTCTAAATCGCTGAACTTATTGCTCAAAACTTTGAATGTTAAAGGGTCCATAGATGTTGCCTGGGTAATGTTTCATTGGGCAACATTTTCTCATTTCATATCCTTAATTGTGACATTGCAATAAAAAACACATGAATCATACAAAGCGCTGAGAAACCCGTCGGCATTGGGTGTATTAAAATGGGGTATTGGTCAAGGAACAAGCAATTAATGGCAACAAGTAATTAGTGAAAATAATTTCCAGTCAGCTTCTGTTCCACATCACCATGCATACATGTTGAAGTTGACACAGTCATTCATATCAGGGCCGCATCCAGAGATTTTTTGGGGACACCGGTCGTATTCAACGTTGTTGTTATTGCACGTAAATTGAATTGTTGCTGCTGCACAAAAACCTGAGAATCTCTGATGCCATTGACTTACATCAGAGTTGGAAAGAACGGTCGGTGATCGTTAATTACCGATAAAACATGAGGCACCGGAGGTGCTACAACTCCTCAGCCCCTTAACAGTCTAGACCAAGATGTTTTCATGTGTGTAGAAGTTTGGATGCATAGCAGAGAGTTATGGCATGCGAAATGCAAACCCAAGCCACAACCCCTGACAGATGAACGGATGGATACACGGACACCCGGACGGACGACAATCGGATTCCAGAATACCCCCGACTATGTACAGGGGTTAACGTGAAACAAACAATTATTATTAATGATTCATATAAAAAGTTTGCAATAGATTCATAACAGATACGCAACAGTAAAAAATAAGGAAATTCCTGATATTTTGTCTCACATATTTTCCATTTCATACAGCGATGGTTTTTACAGTGAGATCTAATTACAAAAAAAAAGAAGATAATAATCAGCCGAGTGAAGAAACTACCTGGCGCCAGTCGGGAACGATTACAGAGAGCATTCAAGGCTTCCAAAAAATAAAGGAGCAAAGGTTTCCGAGGTTTAGTTGCACATTACAACATCAAAACATGCGGCAGGCCTGCACAAATTGAAATCCAGGTAACCCAAACAAGAGTTACACCAAAAAATTTTCATGTAACAATATCTCGTTAACAATATAGTCGATGGCGGCCATCTTGGTTAACGCAGTTTGGTGAAAAACAATTCCAGTCATCTTCTTATTGATGTGAAGTCACTCCCAGATTTGAAGTCGATCGGTTGAATTGTTCTCGAGATATCGTGTTCATAACATTTTGGAGATGGATGGAATCTAAGATGGCTGACGGCGGCCATCTTGGTTAACGCAGTTTGGTGAAAAACAATTCCAGTCATCTTTTTATTGATGTGAAGCCACTCCCCAGATTTGAAGTCGAATGGTTGAATTGTTCTCGAGATATCGTGTTCACAACATTTTGGGATGGATGGAATCTAAGATGGCTGACGGCGGCCATCTTGGTTAACGCAGTTTGGTGAAAAACAATTCCAGTCATCTTTTTATTGATGTGAAGCCACTCCCCAGATTTGAAGTCGAATGGTTGAATTGTTCTCGAGATATCGTGTTCATAACATTTTGGAGATGGATGGAATCTAAGATGGCTGACGGCGGCCATCTTGGTTAACGCAGTTTGGTGAAAAACAATCTCAGCCATCTTCTCACTGATGTCAAATCACCCCCCAAGTTTGAAGTTGACCAGTTGAATTGTTCTCGAGATATCCCGTTCACAACATGGTTGGGACGGAAGGATGGACGGACGGGTAGCATTTCCAAGTCCCCCTCTTAATTAACCATGGGGACAATTAACCATGGGGAGCTGATACGAGAGCTAAACATCACTTTTGCGAAGGGAGTGATTTGTTTTGTTCTTCCTATCATATTATATTTCTGATTAAATAAATCCGTTTATTTTCAAACAAAAAAATAATGGAAATGAAATATTCTATGTGATCTCAATAGTGATGAATTTCAGCAGTCACCAGTGGTACCGTTACCAGTAGACTCATCAATTAATTCAAGCTCACTAGGAGCTTGAACAATTCTAGTTAATGTTCTGTCATTATTTCTGGTAACGACTCAACTGCTACCTAATTTATAAATTGGAATGAACTGGCTTTCCTGACTTAGCTAAATAATATATAGCCCTCACGAGTATGAGGGCTATAGGTCGGCCCCAGTCATCTCCAGCGAGGGTTTTAGATAATTTTAGTACAAATCACCCACCTCTGAAACTGCCGTACATCTAATCGCTATCCCCTCCTGCGCACTATTTTAAAATCTTGCGCATTATTGTGAAATAGTAATGAATATATCGCCGTCTGAATTTTCCAGTCGAAAACTTCAACTCTCCACGCGCCATGTTGGTGACGTCACGGTATTATGTGTGCTGGCCGTTTGCAATTGAACATGGCGTGTATATTAGTGGAAGTTGTCGACTGGAAAATTCAGACGGCGATATATTCGTTACTATTTCACAATAGTGCGCAAGATTTTAAAATAGTGCGCAGGAGGGGATAGAGATTAGATGTACGGCAGTTTCAGAGGTGGGTGATTCGTAATAAAATCATCTAAAACCCTCGCTGGAGGTGACTGGGGCCGACCTATAGCCCTCATACTCGTGAGGGCTATATATTATTTAGCTATCCTGACTGGGGTGATTATGTCATATAACAATATAACGTTTATAATGTAAATGTAATATTTTATCTTAGTTTTAACATCTTCTGTATGTTTTCATGTATAGAAATAAGGAATGCTTGATTGATTGATTGATTGATTGATCACATTAAAAAAAGGTAGCCATTACATTTTCTGTATGTTTTCATGTATAGAAATAAGGAGTGATTGATTGATTGATCACATTAAAAAAAAAAAAAAATGGTAGCCATTTGATTACATGAGGAATATCAAAATTGTCAGTGGCTACAACAATTGCCATGTATAGACGTTCGACACATAATGGTTTAAAATAAACGAAAATGAAACTCACTCGATTCTTTAATCTCAAAGATCAGATCGAGCAGAGTGACACAGTTCTGCATATAAAAGTCGGAAACCAATCATCATTGCATAGTGTATGCGCAAAGAGCGGAGTCCGTGAAGGTTCTCTACAATCCCAGGCCGACAGTATTTAAGTGAACGAGAAGAATGGGTGGCGAATCATCAGACGAATCACAGTTCAATATTGTCCAAGAGTATCAACATCCTAATGACTACAGTCTCTGTATAATGATGCTGTGTAAATCATCCACTTTTCTTAGAAAACTTTGCCTGTTGCTTCAACGAAAATTTCCTGCAGTTCCCGCCATTACGTTTATAGCGCTAGCTCTCCGCACACTTGTTGGCACACTTGGCAAATATTGCACCATCTCATGCTATGAATAGCCTGTGCAGGAGACTACCGCTTGTTTTCTCATTTGACTTGATGTGCCATTGCGCAGTTTGTCCTTATCATTCCGACCATATCGGGTCGAATTTCTTAAAATTACAAATATTCGAAAGATTATATCAATTTTTATTCACGCGAACGGAGAAAGCGTTATATACTAGAGGCAGATTTCTACTTTCTTTCCACTGTCTTCGCTGTTTTTTTGCCTTTGAGGTGGGTGCTCGAAAAAAGCCGATATGAGCACGTGATAGTTTGTCAAATCACTTGTATAGTGATAGTTTGTATATCATTGCGCCATTCATAAACCAGGGGAATCACTCATCAGTGTCAAATATCCCATGAAACGAAATCCGTGAAAGGAGTAAAAATCGCCTCTTTGTAATTAATATTTTTAGATGCGCAGCTTTGTTTAGGATACTTATTGCTACATTCATTTTATAGCACTTTCCCTTAAATTATGTGTCCACTCAAGGCAAGGTGGGAGGGGAGGTTGGGGGGAGACGTATGTTTTTGCTTAAAAAAACAACCAGCATTTTAGGCTTCATGCTGGAGCGGCAACTCAAGGGTCCAAGTAGCTAAGATTTATAGTGTCTCCATTCCCTCACCGCTATGCCGACGACAAATACATTTCCCTGGTGGTAATTCGAACATCTCTATGGCGCACTTATTATTACATTTGCGCCCTATTGCACCGTCATTAACTTGAGAAAAAGGGCCGCCATGAATAAAAATACCATAATCGATGTTGTGATCATCATCCCCTGTATACACGGGGTCTATTATGACGGAAATGCCCATCTTCTTGACCCTCGATTTCAGGTGATTTTGAGGCTCCATAGGGATAATTTTAACGTCTGTAATTAATTTTTGACCGACGAATGGCCATTTAGTCTGCCATTTCTGTATTTTTATTCATGGCTGCCCATTTTCTCAAGTTAATGAAGGTCCAATAGGGCGCAAAGGTAATAATAAGTGCGCCATGGAGAAGTTCGATTTACCACCAGGGAAATGTATTTGTCGTCGGCATAGCGGTGAGGGAAGGGAAACGCTATGAATCTTAGCTAGGGTCAAAGTGGAACCTCTAGTTATAAGCCCTCTTTCTTGCCAGTGCTTGGTGTAACACTTTCTAGCCAAATGCACAAATAATCAGGACTTAATACCAAGTTGCTGGTTTTCAAATGTGGGTGTTGACTGCCACTGTAATAATTAAGAAGCTCCAAAGACATGAAAGAAGCAAAACTGCTGGATCTACATTAGATCTAAGTAATGTGTTTATACATTTCATATGAATGAGTCACTGGCAATACCATACTACTGAATATGCAAATGAGTCCTGCACTACACCGAATGAACCATTGGCAGACATACAACTTTACTATGGAGCTCTTGATAGGCTACATGCCAGTAAGTGTATGTAAATCAGTATGAAAGTAGGCCTAATGTATGCATACTTGGAGATCCCTTTTTAGAAGCCTGGAAAATAGTAGAAAAATAAAAAAAAATGTAAAAAAATAATTAATGACCGGTTAGACCTGAAAGTTTCAAAGGCACAAGTAAAAAATAAAAGGATCATAACCTGTAAGTTTCAAGAACTTCCTTGCAATAGTTTTCGAGATACGGCTCGGACAGACGGACAGACACACTGCTAGGGCCACAACAAAACACGCCTGTTTTCCCGTAATCCTGTTCTCTCAAACACGTCGTCGTTGTTGCCATCAGTTGTTCTCAAGTTTTTGATTGCCGTAGGTAGACCAGGCGAAAACCACCGTAGCACAGCGATCATTGCCTACTAGAGGGGGGTCAATGCAATGCCATTTAAAGTATGTCATGCATAAAGCGTGGCCAGCAATGCGTGTTCGATGTGTATCGAACTCAGAAGTTATGATAGCGGTTATTTCTAAGTTGAAAGGAATTATTAACAGAAGTATTTTGTAACATTTCTACATAGTAAAGAATGAATTTGTGGCAAGTTTTGTTTTGAGAAAAAAATATTTTTCTTTCATTTGGGCGCGTGAGTTTGGGCGCCCATACCGGTTTACCGGTAGTAAAACGGCCCTGGATACGGCGCTGTTCATATAAGATATTGTGGTGACAAGAAAACAGACTGCGGAGGTACAAATTTTAGCAATAGCGCTTGACCAGATGTACGGCTGGTTTTTCGATCACCCTTGAGCATTTGGGAGAAATAGTGGTAACAAGCAATTGGCGACAAAAATGGCATAATTTGAGCTGATGACCCAGAAGAATATACGTCAATTCCAATGATTTTGAAAGGGCTTCTATTCTGTGACCACCTGCATATGTGAGCCAAGTTTGAGGTTCCTAGGTATATACCGTAGTCATTTAGATATGGTGGTAATGAGAAAACAGACCGGTGGATGGATACATGTACCCCCAAAGCCAATTTTAGCAGTAGCCCATGACCAGCTATGTGTCTGGTGTAAGGTCACAGTGCCTAGGCCTATCTTCTTGAGATAAAGAGGTAACAGGCAATTTGAAGAAAAAAGCAGAAAAATCGATCAATCTCACCGCTTTTCAATAGGCCTCTGCTCTGTGATCAAATGTATTGTGTGATGTAAGTTTGGTATTCCTGTGCTTATTCATTCCTGAGATATGGTGTTAATGAGAAAACAGAGATGGACAGACATACATGACGACAATACCCCAAGGCCAATTTTGGCCAGGAGGTAAAACCAGTCTCTCTACTGTGCATAGTGCATGTAAAATTAATACTGATCAAACAGATTGCATTGTTGATACTGACCTTCTTGATATCGCAGTCATCCAGGTGGTTCTGTACAAACTGAACACTGGCATACCAATCTGCTGAGTTGAATTCATAAGGGATGTTCCATCCCAGTGGACCAAACTTTCTTCTTTCCTGATTAAATGAAATAATCATATAATGGGTCTCAAATATGGTGGATTGCTATCCATTGTTCATACTATCACCACCTGTCTGTAATTCTGCATACATGTACATTTCAATGCAGTATCATTTGGCGCAGTGTGTAAATAAAGCAGCAGTAATTTCATCAGTTGCTAAGGCCGCTAATAATTAATGGTTCCTTCCCCTAAACCAGCACCCATCTATATTTTGAGGGCAAATAATTAAAAAACGTGAGGGATTCACATTTTCATGAGTAAAACTGGCTCATTTTCTTCATATTTGTATACAATTGGTTTGCAAGTTAATAATTGATAATTATCGCACTCAGCATGTGTATTTTTACAAGTAAGGTTACGAGAAACAAACGATTAATTAACAGTGGCCTACTATTCACCAAACTTTGATACACATTTATCTGAGAAATATGAAAGAATATATTTACTCCTACGCAAATCAAGGAATTGGAGCATCCATGACTCGGCAACATTTCTTGTTATTTTTTTATTTTTCTTGCTAATACTCAGGCAAAGTTTGGCGGCACAGTAATGAACCTATGTACAACATTTGGCTTTAATAGGTTAGTGCATTTACTATTTCAAATTTCAGGAAAACCCAGTCAAAATGAACAAAAATCGACATACCTCTCACGTCATTTCGAGGGAATTATGTCATAGCATAACATTAAAAGCAAAATACTTATTGGCGTGTGTTTCATATTGATTTAATTCATTTACCATTTGTAAACAAAATCAAATTTAATCTAATTTAGATGAGATGCTATTTCAAGATTCCATTGATTTATAATCACTTCTTTATATTATGTTGGTGAGGTATATAGGAATGTAAAATTATGTCTTGTTACAGACATATATTTGACAGAATTTGCGAAAAGATGACAATAAATCATTCGATATAAAATGAATTTCTTTAATTCTCTTCAATTTATCATGTTGCAGATATAATAGTTCCTAACACCCTCCCGTCAACTCCCACACAACAGAGTACATGTATTTAATATCAGCTTACCTGTACTACGGTGTGCATGAAGGAGACTGCAAAGAGGATTGGCTTCCACTGAGGCATACTACTGATATCCAGGAAATCTTGAGTCATGCCTGCATAAGTTCTCTTCAGACCCGCCTTGATACCCTGTGGAGGCTCATTAGTGAACTTGATCGAGGCCTGTAATATACAATTATGTGGTAACAACCAGATATCTTATCTTTAATAAGTATAATTCAAGGTACATGTATACACAAAACAGTCCCATGACAATATCTTGGAGTCATACGATGTGACACTCTCGAACTTATAATTTTTAATAGGAGTCATGATTAGGCTATCGACTGATCATGACTATTGTCAAAAATTACATGTTAGAGGTGCATAAACAGCTCACTGGCTACAGGAGAGAGAGAGAATTAAGGTTTAATGTCGCATTCAGCAATATTCCAGCTTTGTAGCGATCACTGGCTCCAGACATGACCGATGTCTAAAACATAATTAGTACATGCAGTATAGTGGAATAGTGTAAAATACACTGAAACATTTCATTTTCTCATTGAAACTAGTCTTTTAAAATATTGAATGGACAATTAATGACCTTGAAATAAAATAAACATTCTGAGAAAGTAAGAAAAATAACCTCGCCATAGTTCCCTGGTAATTAACATATTTAACACAAGGCTATTCCAACTCTTTCAAAGCTAGTTGGAAGTATCTCCAATGAAACGTCAGCTGCACAGCAATAATGAAGTTGTTATCCATAGAATAGCCTTGTGTTATATACACCGACTTCTAAATGTCTATCAAAGAGATTATTTTTGTTTATGTTCTTCAATAACAAAACGTTCAAGAAAGATATTTCTTAAAACTTAATTATTATCAATCCCATCCTCCATGATGCAGGTCGGTATACTTCGTACCAGCCCTGCATGGAGATTAGGGTAATACAGTTATTACTCGAACAGTCCATTTAAAATAACAACCAATGAATGGACAGCCTTAGAGCATGCTTCACTGTGTTCACTGACAAACAGAGTTTATAATGAGAATACGCTGTAGAATGGTCTCTTTTGTGATCGAGGGAATGACATGTGGGCGTCGCTCCAGTCAAAACAATGAGGGATACATACAACTGAGGGAATGAAACATCAGTGCTTCGGATTTAAGAAGCGCGAGAGCGAAAGCGCTCAATCGCGCGCCTGAATCAAAATTTAGAGGCTCTTTTTTTCGCGCTTCTTGAATTTATCGTATGGAATAATCTTTATTTACCTCTAATAACTTTCCATGAAAACGCAAGACGTTTCGATCACGAAAATCCGGAAGTGTGCGAGCTCTTCTGGCAAAGGAGTTAAACTTGGTTCGGATTTAACCGAGGACCGAAACGTCCTCGCTTATAATTGGTTAAATTGGTAATACTGACCAATCACAGCGGCGGATACAGCTGTGTGTGGATTGTCGACGGACATATTGTTGTTGGCGCGCTCGTCTGATTTTGGGATTTGTTTGATCGATTGTGGCCGCGAATAAGCGATTATGGCTACAAAACTTCCACCAACAGTTAGACTAGAAACATTTAAAAGACACTGGTGGTGTTCTATCGTATACGGCCGAAAACGGCATGGTACCGTAACAGAAGTTTGGCGCAAACTGCGCAAAACATTGACAAAATTCTCAAACATCGCAGAATCCGAGGAAAGGCACAGAACGAAATAAAGGGATAACAATGAAACACATCAGGGATAACTGGTTTCGCTTACTTTTATTATCAACATTTCATACATGATTGTCAGATAATATTGATGTCGCATTTCATAATGTTAAGAAGTTTGAAAATAATACTAATACTTTTCTTGCAAGAAGAATCATAAAATGGGAATTACTAGTTACATCCCCATTCTCGTAAATAGCTCTTCTAAAAGTTTTTAGAAGGGTTTTTTTTTAGAGGAGTGATCGCTCTTCTTGACAAAATTAGAAGAGCGATTTTTAGCTCTTCTGGATTTTTCAAATCCAAAGCACTGAACATACGACACAATGCCTAGCTTCTAATTTGCTCAAATATGGGTATGTTCGGAGAGATCATAAATGTGATTTAGCAAATTATGACTGGTCTTATAGCTATGCCAAACTCATATTCTGCCATGGTAAGGATTTGACAGACAAAACATGGCTGGAAATGATGATCAGTCCAAGAGTTTAAAGATATTATTTTCTTGATATAATTATCATTTGCCAGTGAAGTGGTTTATTGGGATGACGTAGGAATGCTCACCTGGAGGAGGCTGATAGGGAAGTGTGGGTGTGGTTCTGTTGTTATCCACACACGGGAGCTCTCATGGATATGTGCAGTATCCGTGACTGTATCCAGCAACTCGTCCAGGAAGTTCAGACCCAGATGGCAGTTCTGAAGGAGTGCCCAGCCTCCCTGTAATGAACACGCACAATGTATACCTGCATACCTGTTCGCTAAGCCAGCAAAAGTAGTTACAAACAACTTCAATTAATTTTATTTCATTATTGTTGAGAATCACTAGTAAGTGATGTTTTGTCACTATCTCATCAGCTTCTGCAACATCCAACAGACAAATTAACCTTTTCGGTTTTCCCCCAGCATATATCTGAATGGCAGCTTCCCGAGTTGACTTTAGCTGGCTCCCTTTTGCGGACTTCATTCATTTGACCCCTGGGATTCCTCCAAGCAATTGAGAAATATGCTGAGAATGTGTAGCATATTATGGTTATATTTACTAATCATCCAGAATTGTCCTTTTCTGCAGATGTAACAGCTACATTCAAGCATGTATCACAAAATCATATATTATTACTCCTAAAAAGGGACATACGGTAATTTCCCTATTAATTCACCTTCCAAATTTAATTCGAAAACGGCCGATTTTTCCACTGTCGTGATTTTGTCCATCCTAATAAAACGAACACGGGAGCATTTTCAATATCCGTGAAACAATAAATTCGAACACTCCCGTTTTCGCCACGGAGTTCGTGCCGATGAAAGTAAAGTGAATATGTTACTAGAATCTCATATAGTATATCTACGTATGCTATTTGTAAGCGCAGAGAAACAACAGGGCATGGTACAATATAATCAGACTGAATTACTATTACTTACAGTCTATAAGGAAAAAAATTGATTCAATTAACTCCGCAGTCCTGTAATTTTATCCTAACTTGATCGCGTTTCGCCGCAGTCGGGAAAAATATATACGGTAGTCCCCCGTACGTGGTCGAGTGTCTGCACACGGCCCGCTATTGAATCATTCTTCAGTTTCCAGCGTTCGTATATCAAATATCTTTCTTTGAACCAGCATTCCTTTATTTGAAAAACACACATTATTTTAAGTAACAAATTTGAGAGATCTTCAACGTTAATATATTTGTTCGTCGTATATGTTAAACCCCTCGCTGTCCCCCATTTACCTGCCCGACCTGCCCTGTATTATTCATATGGGAGGGACTTGGGCCGTGTTCAAAGGAGGCACTGGAAGGGAGCAGAGTTCAAACTTTGTCGGGTGACCTTCCCGCGGAGATATCAAGTTGTAACGTGTGTGCTGGTGAATTGCATCAGATTTCTTCACAGCAACTGAATTCTTCGTTTGGGGAAAGCAAGATGCGATTTAACCTTTCGGTATGCTGTATGCTATTCGTTATATTTTCAGGTGAAGTGAACAATCAAACGACCATTATTTGACGTCAAAAATGAGCCATCACGAAAAGCCTTTTGGAAGGATGTACATTTAACGTTGATTTTATTTTAGTATTTTGATCAATAAAAATTTCTAAAAATAAAAAATCTGGACTACAATTCTCGAGCATCACTTGTTTGTGCATGACAACGTATCGACGGGTTTCCTTTTTTCTTTCAGAACATCCATTCCCCCCCTCCCTCCCCCTAACAGTCCATACGTCCGTGTTATTATCCACACAAGGTGAGGGACCCCATGTGGTAAGTATATTTGACCGTAAACAAACCTACAGAATTACGGTGATCGATCCGACTCGTCCTGCATTCTTCATCAGGTTCTCTGATTTTTCTCCCTTCTAATAATACTCAACATACAATACAATATCTAATAGCATGTTCGTGAAAGAGGCCGTATTTTTATTATTATCATTATTAAGGTTCACTGTATAGGAAACAAACTTGAAACGATGTGTTCACATCGCATCGTACCCCCTCAGTGCCCCTCAATTTCCTACTGAAACACCAAGCCTCCACATGAATGGCATTTGCTGCAGGTCTCCTTTGATATTTAAATTGTCAATGGCTACATTGTTTTGAGTACCGGGATAGCATGCTAATGAAGTGTTTAGTTTATTTTTAGCCTGTCCAGCTATTTCCCATTCAGCACAGCTTGTCCTCCAGAGAAAACCCACATAAAATGGAAGAATCCAAAGTCAGGATAGGGGTGACAAGATGTTTCAGTTTCCAGTGGAGAGAACAGCATGAAATATATAGTGAAATAGGAGAGTCCACGTGCAGCATGCAAGTTTCACCCATACTGGAAATGACACTTATTCATATGCAAATGAGATCGTGTGTAATAACATTGAATTGACTGCCTGGGGAATACCTTGTCCCTTCGGAAGCCCAAATTCAGCTCTGGGTGAGGATGCGCGATTCACCAGCAAGAGGCAATTGGAAGGGGTTTCAAATTAACGCTGCAGTATTATGGGTTTGTGTGTTAATGTGTGGCCCTTGTTCGTCCTGTAAATTTCACAATACCTCATTCAAACTTGTTATATCTTGGTTTTGATAGCATCTATCGTTTAATGAAACATAGACAGGAAATCACACAGTTGACAAACGTCAGTTTTCTCATCAGGGGACACAAACAAATTTTGCGATGTGAAGCGCCGACAACAATCATCTCTGCATGTGCTCTGTTTTGTTCAAATATAGTTATCATAAAGACTTACTCTTTCCGGTTTTGATAAATATTTTATTGTGAATGAAAATATTTCTTACGAATACCCACGAACTTACCAAAATTACAGCAATAAAAAATTCTTTGGAATTACACCGCGCATTTTTACACTAAGAATCAAAACATCGCTATCGCCATTCCATTACTCTATATGCTAAACAAATTTGAGAAACATTTAAATGGCATTAGGTAAAGTTTCGGAGATGAAAACATACCAGTATTTAATTAATATTCAGAACGATATCATACTTCGACTTTTACTTTTAGTAAACTGTTACAGTACCAGTACCGTAATAGATATTCTCATACTTGAAACAAACCAATCGAAACGTGTATTGCCGACTGACACTCGGTTCTCTTGTACAATCCGCCGTTAATTCAACATTAATTTTGTGTCATAGGTCCGGGATATTTATTCAAGTCCTGGATGGTGTGTGTAAAATCATGCACAGTGAAGACCAAAAAGTCTATGACAGTCCGCTAATCTGTCTTAAAACTTCGTGATACAATCCTACACAAATTTGCCGTTGGTTCATTTGCAGGGTTCACAACAACAACGTCGACATACCGAACGACTCGAACATGGAATACTCTAATATGTGTATAGTTTTATATTTCCAGAATATTCATTCAATTCCATGCCAGTTAGGTTTCATAATATAGATCATAGCTAATACTGAACAAAAAGGAAGGAATACGTTCAATGTTTTGGCCTACTTTTACGATGTTATTATGGACGCGAATTTACGGACGTCAGCTCAAAAATCTGCATGATCGTGCTGAACTTGTCACTCGATAAATATGCTCGACTTTCTCGAATAAAATTAGACGCCTTTATCAGGGTAGAGGAGATTTTCTGACATCATACACTGCATTTTATGGAAACTGATGAGATATCAAAGTTAATACACAGTAATAAATACGATCACTACGACCACGGCGAAGCGGTCCGCCATTTTGGATTCTCCATGAAAGTC
>JAVTVY010037425.1:0-17241 GCA_036873755.1 Hanleya hanleyi
GACGCTTGTAATTCCATTGTGTACAGCTTATGATCACTTTTATTTTCTTTATTTTGTTTTAAATGTTATCCTTCTGTTTCAAAATGATCGTGTGATGCAAGATATGATAATGTATTACATGTTTTGGTATATCAAGTTGACATGAGATTGTATTGCATTCATTGAATAATTCATTCATAAGTTTTCATCATTTTATATAACAAAATGTGGAACAAATCGCGAATTTAGTTGGTTTGTCACATATGGCTGACACTAATCGGTATGTGTTTAAAATCAGGAGCCAAGGCGAAGACAATATTTACAGCAGGCAGACTCCATTTATTTCCGATAATCGCGAAATAATTTCAAATTCTGCATATTTAAATGCTATAAATAAAATTCTAAAAAACACGTGTTGTCTGTTTAAAGCATTGGTCGTTACTTTCTTGATATATCTGGAACATCATGAAGTCTTGTAGACACCATTGAAAACTGTTGACTGCTTCTGCTTTGCAGGAAACTATACCTGTTACATGAATTCAGTCCTTTATGGAAGATGAAATTCTTTAATGAACGTCGACTGAATGATGTGGTATGTGATTTCACGTGTTAGGGATGGTTAGCAAGTAATGCCGAAGATAGATCAACATGCGATTAATGATTTCACGTGTTAGGGATGGTTAGCAAGTAATGCCGAAGATAGATCAACATGCGATTAATGATTTCACGTGTTAGGGATGGTTAGCAAGTAATGCCGAAGATAGAGCAACATGCGATTAATGATTTCACGTGTTAGGGATGGTTAGCAAGTAATGCCGAAGATAGAGCAACATGCGATTAATGATTTCACGTGTTAGGGATGGTTAGCAAGTAATGCCGAAGATAGATCAACATGCGATTAATGATTTCACGTGTTAGGGATGGTGAGCAAGTAATGCCGAAGATAGATCAACATGCGATTAATGATTTCACGTGTTAGGGATGGTTAGCAAGTAATGCCGAAGATAGATCAACATGCGATTAATGATTTCACGTGTTAGGGATGGTTAGCAAGTAATGCCGAAGATAGATCAACATGCGATTAATGATTTCACGTGTTAGGGATGGTTAGCAAGTATTGCCGAAGATAGATCAACATGCGATTAATGATTTCACGTGTAAGGGATGGTTAGCAAGTATTGCCGAAGATAGATCAACATGCGATTAATGATTTCACGTGTAAGGGATGGTTAGCAAGTATTGCCGAAGATAGATCAACATGCGATTAATGATTTCACGTGTTAGGGATGGTT
Organism: Hanleya hanleyi; assembly: GCA_036873755.1. Lineage (NCBI taxonomy): Eukaryota > Metazoa > Mollusca > Polyplacophora > Lepidopleurida > Hanleyidae > Hanleya > Hanleya hanleyi. The sequence goes on from JAVTVY010037425.1 coordinate 1,272, forward strand.
AGCAAGTAATGCCGAAGATAGATCAACATGCGATTAATGATTTCACGTGTTAGGGATGGTGAGCAAGTAATGCCGAAGATAGATCAACATGCGATTAATGATTTCACGTGTAAGGGATGGTTAGCAAGTAATGCCGAAGATAGATCAACATGCGATTAATGATTTCACGTGTTAGGTATGGTTAGCAAGTAATGCCGAAGATAGATCAACATGCGATTAATGATTTCACGTGTTAGGGATGGTTAGCAAGTAATGCCGAAGATAGATCAACATGCGATTAATGATTTCACGTGTTAGGGATGGTTAGCAAGTAATGCCGAAGATAGATCAACATGCGATTAATGATTTCACGTGTTAGGGATGGTTAGCAAGTAATGCCGAAGATAGATCAACATGCGATTAATGATTTCACGTGTTAGGGATGGTGAGCAAGTAATGCCGAAGATAGATCAACATGCGATTAATGATTTCACGTGTTAGGGATGGTTAGCAAGTAATGCCGAAGATAGATCAACATGCGATTAATGATTTCACGTGTTAGGGATGGTTAGCAAGTAATGCCGAAGATAGATCAACATGCGATTAAATAGCAAGTGATCAAAACATAACACGAATAAGTCTCTTTTGTAATATTACAAGAAGTTTGAGGTGAGCTGGAAATGTGTTACCCCATACTCTTACAATTAGATACGTAAGAATTGAACGAAGTGTAGAACAGCATAATCTAGGTTTTCCCGTTGAAGCAGTTCCGCACTGCATTGTTGACACCGATATTTCTCAAAATTCAACATAGTTCGTCAATATGTGTTGCCATTTTAATATATCGTTAAAATACACTGAGGAATTTAAACTAGAAACAGATTAAATTTCGACCTCAAATATTGAAACCTGAGGGACGTTCACATTTGGTTTAAATAATATCATTTGTTTTTCAACTTTAATGGAAGTTTGTTGCCAGCCTCGGAGCTTTGAAGTTCCTGTGGCATAATTTCCGCATGTGTAATATAATCGACATCGGATAAACCAGCACTCGTATGTAAAAATATTAATGTCTAGGAATGATGTGATGTTTGTAATGTCATATTGAAAACGGTATGGTGCCTAGTGTCGATACTTTAGGCAAACAGTATTGATAGTATTGAAAAAAGATAATATGCTGCGAACCTGTGCCGATTCCTCGTCATCACATCGTCATCAAAACCTTGACTCGAACCTGTGCCCATTCTTCGTCTTCATACCGTCTGCAAATTATGCGATTGATCCTGAGCCTTTTCATTGTCGTTCTGGCCTGTGCTAAGATGATGAGTACCCGCGCTTGAACTTGAACCTGTGGTCATTTTCGAAAGCCTTGATGACATCACAATGTGGGCTGGAAACGGGGGCAATTTCTCATCGTAATGACGTCACTAAAACCTGGGCTCGAAGGTGTGGGATCAATATGTTATGTTGACGTCATCGTATTGTGAATTGTAGCAATTTAAGCGTTGAATGAGATGTATCGTCGTGTCTCTGTTAGGAGTCGATGTATCAGTGCAGAGTTTCACCGCTTTTATACGATATTTAGATCAGAATTTAGAACCTGTGCTTCAATCCATACGCATATTCGCGAGATCCTGCTAACATGAAGTGTGCCTGTGCTCAAACGTGAACCTGTGGTCAATCCAAAACCTGGGCTGGAACCTGTGGTCTTTTCTTATCATCATGATATAATTAAACGTGGGTTGCAAGGTGTGGCATCAATATATCATAATGATGTCATCCTGTTATAATGTTTGACCCTGTGATCACACCACGAAACCTGTGCTCATACCAATGAAACTAATAGAATGGGCACAGGTTCAAGTCTGACGTCATGATGATGTCAACTGACGTCATGTGACGTCATTGTGATGTCATGTTTGAACCTGGGTTCATATCACTAAAGCAAATGGAACCTGTGCTCGAGCACATACTTGAACCTGTGCTCATACCACTATAACTAATGGAATGAGCACAGGTTCAAGTGTGACGTCACGATGACGTCAGATTCCATTAGTTATATACTACTGTCGGCCGTGCCTTCGACCAGACCAAAACCATGTCCTGAATGCGGAGGTATACGTCATCGTCACACACCTCGTTGTGGATAGTAATGTCCACCTAATACGCGTCTGTCGTCCAAAAGATGAATATAGACACACAAAGCCATGACCACGAGCTCTATCTACTAATGTGTTCTATTTGTGCCAATTTGATCTCGCGCGTTGGCTTGCAAAAGTCGACGTCGCGTTTTGAAAGGCGACGTCGCCCTCTCCGTCGCGCGTCGCGCGTCGACTTTTACAATGCTAAGAGATAGGCCAAAAGGCGACGTCGACTTTTGAAACACGACGTCGAGTTTTGGCCTATCTCTTTAACATTGTAAAAGTCGACGCGCGACGCGACGGAAAGGGCGACGTCGCGTTTCAAAACACGACGTCGACTTTTCGCGTCGCGCGTCGTGCGTCGACTTTTGCAAGTCGACGCGCGAGATCAAATTGGCACAAATAGAACACCATAATCTACCGGTCTGACAGACCAACATCCGCTCAATCAAAATGATGATCGCGTTCGAAGGTAGAAAAGTGGTGCTGGCCATATGGACTATTAAACCAAATAAGCCGAAGGTGGTTAATTCAAAAGGGTAATGGGCCCGTGAACGTATTCCGGAATACTCTAAACATTCCAGGGACACCGGAGTGCGTATATATGGGCGACTCTACCAGCGATGGTGTTACCGTCATATGATGCCAGTCCCCACCCCCGTCGTATAGTGTGTGAATTTCAAGAGGATATCTGATGTCTATATTCGCTCAATCCACCTCACACTAGACCATCCTCCTTTCAAAGTCCGAGTTCTCTGTCTGTGTGCATAGATGGCGCCAACAATCGTAGGCAAAACCCTATGGCGCATTCCTGGTACCTCGTTCGGTAACATCCCAATAATTCACAGCAGACCGATCTAATTCCGCGTGCCAATCCCAAATCCTTCACCCACCAAACCCTATGACGATTCTTTGATCCAGGATTCACGTATGGTGAAATGCAGATGCTTCACATCCTTCGCGTTCTCTGTAAGGCGTTCCACTTCCGCATGCACACCCGTAATCCCCTACCCATCATATCCATCGCACGCCTGTGTCCAGTAGTCTATATGGGTGAAACCTCTGTGTATCATCCCTCTCATTGTCAGTCAGCTTCCCAATCCAGGTTGGCTTGCGCACCACTAATCGTCTACCCGTCATACCCTGTGGCTTATGTCTGGATCCGGGCGTCTATTTGGGTTAAACCTCGATAGCTTTCACCCCAACCACCTCGCTAGGGGTCTAATAACACCCCAGCCACCAGTCAGATTTTTGGACCGGATTCGGGGCCTTCGCGCACATCGCCGGAAGTGACATCATATATAGTAAAATAGATGTTTAACGAAAAGTTTGATTACTTTTCAAGTCTGCATAATACCTCCGTTGACCTAGCGTTAAAAAGAATTATCTGGAGATAATTTTCCCTGTTTATCTGGACAGAGCATATGAAAAGTAGTTCGCTCATGTGCAACACTAAAGGAGTCGTTTGGTCGGATTCAAACTGAACCGTGCGTTGGTTGGTTTCCCCTATACGTCATAGCAACGTAGTAAAGGTCAACTTCCGCTATTGGAGGCAGGGATGTTATTGGAGCCTGCGAAATGGAGCATGCGCTGTGGGGAGGTTGCTTTCACCCCTCTCGATGTCAGTAGATCGTACCACTTCCGGTTGCGCGTCGATACTCCCCTGACATCAGACCGGTGTTGAGCACTTTCGAGTCGGAGTCCTCGAACTACTTTGTTTAGACATTTGAGAGTAAGATTTTCGTGGATTTTATAAGCTAAGATATTTCAACATTTCTGCTAAATTTGATATTTTCAAATTGCAGATGAGGCTTCAAACTGTACTTCGTGGTGTTGACTTGGGCCACTTTGGGGGAAAACATGGTGGAGGGAGGCATGAGGAGTAAGGTAGAGTAGGCTCTCCGTGTACAAGCTGAATGGCATTCGGTAACATCGGTCAACAGGGTGAATATTCTCATGCCAAGTGGATTTATGCATCGAGAGACTTCTGGAACTATTAGTGGATTGATGCCTGTCACCCTGATTACAATACCCTGTTGCGCATGTCTGGGCACAGGAGTCTAATGTCTTCTCCCTAACGGTCACATAGTTCATCACTTTCCATCAGATGACTTCATAATGCTATTACATCATTAATCTCAGGAATTTGTATCCAATACCGCTCAAGCCGGTGTGGAGGTTAAGAATATCCGGTGGCTACGAGGGTCCGGCTTCTATCTTTCAACCCAGCTGGGACATTTCTCTCCACAATGGAGATCAGTTTCCGTCCTTATTTGCAATAGAAATGATATGCAAAGGGACACTAATCCCCACTCTTAACCATCACATCTGTACATCTTGTGATTATGCCATTCAAGATTTTCACACGAACAATTAAAATAAAGAGATACAAATCATCGCAGGGATCAATTTTTGTTCTTGTAATTTTTCAGACATGCAGTCAGAATATTGGCTTGTGGGGTCATCCGACTTCTTGTCATTACTCTGGCATCTTTTCCCGCTACCTATATATTGCGTTTAAAGGGACACCCAAACGGGGTCTGAAAAAGCTGAGAAAAGTATTGGAATTTGTAGTAAATGTGTTGTTTTTCTGTGATCAATTCGAGCTCAAAGACGGGATTTGTCAGCCGAAATTGAGCTAGAGCCACCTGTGCCGGCATAGGTGTGAGACAGAGCGGGCAATACGGCGCTCAGCATGCGAAGTCAATACGACAGCAGCTCTCATTTCGCTGAAAATTCAAGCGATATGGACTGATCATAGCTATCACAGTTCACTCCTCTCGCTCTCAACCGAGCATAAGATCGCAATAAATCCAGACCTGTTGATGGCACAAATGTACAGATGTACACAAACAAAACAAAACAAAAAACCTATCAGCTGAATTGGGATGGTAGTTTGGGTTTCCCATTTGCCATTTATGCTGGACTTAGTGGTGGGGCAGTGTCGGGCACCAGATAAATAGTATATAATGATACGTGTATGCTTTAAAATCATCTGGGTTGACTGGCCGTGTGGATAAAGGCGTCAGGCTCTGATGTCGGACCTGAAAGCGTTCGAATCCCAAGAATGACACTCCACTATTTTTTTAATATACAATTCCCATATCGATCTTCAGTATACGTGTATTATAATACTGCAGGGGTCGTATGTTATCGCTATCGACTACCGCTATTGATCTTATGTTCAAGACCGCCATTTCGTTTTGGTATGGCAAGCTCAGTCCCAACATGTTGAAATTTGACGTACCGTACAACCACAGACCAAATTGGCGGAAAACAATACAAGGTATTCGGAATACTTCGGTATTCGGAGTTGCCTTTGTTTTGTTTTAAGTTCAAACTTGTTGAACGGACGACCGTTCCCGGAAGAAAGCGTGGCCGGAAGTTGCGCAACCGGAAAGAGGAGAAACGGTTCAATACGCATTCGTAACCGGAAGTGCGCACAAACCGGAATTCTCCATTGTACATGTGCATGGGATCTTTTATCTCTTTTCTCTTCTGCTTAGGTTCAATAATAATCTAATCGCATCCTCATACTCGAGGGACGTATGGGAAAAATATCTGTGCTTACCACAGAATATTAACTGGAAAAAATGTATTTGACTGGCTTCAGCTGTACGACATCACGAAAATAAGAAATCTTCATTATCAAATCCTGCACCGACCTTTTGCAACCAGTTCATTTCTTTGTCAAATAAATGTTTCAGATACCGACACCTGTAGTTATTGTAGAAGAGAACAATAGAAACTATAGAACATATGTTTATAGAATGTGGAATTGTACAACAATTTTGAAGAGAACGACAAATGTACACATGTGATACGACACATGATTTACACAGTGATACCAGGGGAGATAACCAAGGACAAAAGTCGTATTGTGGGGAAAAGCAAAGGAACACTCTAATGCTCCTACGAAAGAAAATATATATCGTAGCAAGTTTATAAAGTTTACAGTTTCTCTGAAGTCTCTTCCACATGCATACACATTATGTACAAAGAGCTCAGTTTTAGTTTTTATGGAACAGAGCTTGGAACACAAGAATCATGCCCTATCAGGTCGTCTGCTCATTCGGACCCAGGTGGGATTGTGGCAATATACCAACTATTCGACTTATGTTGCTGTTTGGTCAATTTCAACCACACGAACAAGCAAACGAAGCATCGTCAATCATGACATCTGGAAGCTGCGCTTCACTAAAAAATCCTATAGTAGGCCTATTCTATATGATCAAAATATTATAGGATCTTCATCTTATGGGTTTCTACAGGATTATTAAAAGAAATGATGTTCTATTTGGACCAAGCTCGCGGCGCGTGGCGACTTTTAGAAACTCGCCACTCGTCACTATATGCATCCTTAGCGAACATTATCGAACGGTTTCTTCTAGGAAATAATCGAACATGAAATATCCTCGGTAAACCAACATGAAGAAGACATGTTGGTTTGTTTAGACTATAAGTACTTGGATATTTGGGAATATTAATTCGAATTTGCCCAGCCATTGTGGATTATTTCTTTTACCTCAGCTCAAGCAAAACCCGGTCAAGCGTAGTTTGATAGCATGTTTTAGTTTAAGTGAAATTTGACCATGAATGTAATTGATGTTCCAGTATAAGTAAAGCAATGATCATATGGTATTGAACCCGTATGTTTGGATAACATGTCGAAATATTTACCATGAGTTATATTGATGATCCAGTTTAAGCAAAGCAATGATAGTATTAGTGTCTAAGCATTTCAACGCAGGTTTTCCAGGGAGGTAACTCTTGGTCACCCTTTTTCCGCCAGGGGGTGCCACCAGTCCCGTATGACGTCACTTCCGGTCTGGGTGAATGGAGCGTGACCTTGCCGTATGACGTCACTTCCGGTCTGGGTGACCGAACATGTATTCTTCCGCTGTGATGCGGTCTGGTGGTGATGCGGTCGCGGGAAAAAGCTTCCGCGGAGAAAAAGTAGTCCCCAGACTTCAAATACGCTGCATGGTCCGATTGGGTCGAGTGAGGTATCAAAGTGAAGCATTCGTGAAGGGTCATCCAGTCATGGGTGGGTGTATGTAAAATTAGGATTTTTTCCCGAAACTATAAAAAGCGGAACACGGACTTTACCCCTAAAATAGGGGAAAACACTTATCAACCCTAGCCAAAAGGGCTAATATCGGTCTCCGGGCTTATCGGGGCTTAACTATCAAGTCAATGGGATGGGTGCATGTAAAATTAGGATTTGTCCCCGAAACTATAAAAAGCGGAACACGGACTTTACCCCTAAACTAGGGGAAAACCCCTATCAACTCTAGCCAAAAGGGTTAAATCGTGCCCCGGGCTTATCAGGGCCTGCCTATCAAGTCAATGGGGTGGATGCATGCAAAATTAGGATCTGTTCCCGAAAATATAAAAAGCGGAACACGGACTTTACCCCTAAACTAGGGGAAAACCCCTATCAACTCTAGCCAAAAGGGCTAATATCGGTCCCCGGGCTTATCGGGGCCTGCTTATCAAGTCAATGGGGTGGGTGCATGTAAAATTAGGATTTTTTCCCGAAACTATAAAAAGCGAAACACGGACTTTACCCCTACAATAGGGGTCTGTATTATACAATATAAGGGAAAATGGCTGTATGGGGTATGGGGATGGTCAATTTTTTTTGTGGGTGTTACTATGGGTTGTGGGGTCTCTTTTTTCTCGTCTCGCCGAGAAAAATACAATGGGAGGGGTCTCGGAGCGAATCGATGAAATTTTTCACCGAGGTCTGTATATAGGCACACGTTCATTGTGATATGGGTTGCTTGGATTTGTTTTTCACGTCTCGTCATTAGAACACGATGGGAAGGCTCTCGGAGCGCAACGGTGCAATTTTTGGAAAAGTACCATATAACCCATATAGTCCCATACTGGCTATATGGGAGTATAGGTTCAACCTGGAAAATTCACACACGTTCATTGTGATATGGGTTGTTTGGTCTTGTTTTTCACGTCTCGTCATTTAGAACATGATGGGAAGGGTCCCGGAGCGAAACGGTGAAATTTTTGGAAAAAGTTCACCGAGGCCTGGGTAGGCCCATAGGCCTATACTGCATGGTTATGGAGGTATAGGTCCACACGGGGTGAACGTTTTGGGGTCTAGGTGAGCGCCTAATGGTCCTATGGTGTCGTATGAGGTCTTATTTTGAAGCTCTCGTGGAATTTGTAATGTATCGACTCATGGCTCGTCCGTGTGCAAGAGTCTGCGCATGCGTAGTCTGGCCGGAGTATAGAAAGCAGGCATGTTGGGGGGTGTGTTTTAACCCACCACTAGGGGTCCATGGTTGTGGTTTGGTGGGTTGTGACGTCACTTCCGGGTTTCACTAAAACTATCTTCGAACACAGAAGAGTTCCAATTTTTCCCGTACACGTAGGATCCGGCTGTACAACATCCGGGTTTTTTCCAGGCCCGCCCCGGCCCGCCCCGGCCGCAGCGCGCGCGCGCACGTCATCACCGGCAGTGCGCGGGTGAATGTCGGGTCAAAAAGGTCAAAGGTCAAAGGTCACATCCAGGTCAAAAGGTCCAAGGTCTCCCTTTCGGCAAGGTTCGGAGACAATGTTGCGGCATCGATATACAGAGCTTGAACCCCAAAAGGGGATTGTAAATTAACCTGGGAAGGATGGGCAGTTCCATTTGCACCAATCAGCGGTCGAGAAAAAGAGCCAATGAGCGATCGATAAAAGAACCAATGGACGGGTATTAGAATTTTGCTCACGTCTGCGCCTACATCCAGGTACTGGGATGCTTTCGCCTACGTCCGCGCCTACATCCGGGTTCTTGTACACCCGGGTAATGTTTTCTGGACATGGATGGGTTAGCTTTGGCTCCATTCTAGGCCACTGATTGGCTAATACGGTGTTCAAAGCCAGTTTCATGCATTATGCTCATATAGAAAACACACAAGACAGGGTTTTTTGGTGAGATCTCATTTTTTATTCAGTGAACAACAACAACGTGAGAGCAACCACGTGAAAACTGAAGCCCAGAACAAGGGGCTTGTACATTGAAAGAACTGAAGCCCAGAACAGGGGGCTTGTACATTGAAAGAACTGAAGCCCAGAACAGGGGGCTTGTAAACTTAAGCCCAGAACAGGGGGCTTGTACATTGAAAGAACTTAAGCCCAGAACGGGGCTTGTACATTGAAATGATGGACGGCCCAGTCATATACGAGTACATCGCGGTCCTCGGCCTTGGGGTACTCGTCAAACATCTGTACGATGGTAGATAAGGTCCTTCCCCGGCATCGATGGTACAGGTAAAACAAGCAATATTGTCCGCACACGCTACTGGTCAGGCTTTGCAACGTTTGACTGTTCCAACACCACGTCTCTGTACCTTGATCCATGAAGTCTGTTAAATCGGGATGGAGAGGTGGCAGGCCGTACGGGTCAAAGTATTCGCCATGCTGTTGTTCAACCCAATGTTCACCGCGCCGATCCATCGGGTCCGTGTTGAGAACGTATGCAGCAGGATACACACGGTCTAATGGGAACACATCTCGGGCGAACACCCCTTGAAAGATCATACGTGTCCCTGGGTCATTCTCCAGCACGGTGGTTATCTGGTCTGTATCCATGTTAGGTGGAAAAGTCATACAGGACGTTGCGCGCCTTGTCCACTTAAATGATGTTGTCAAACTCGGCGTAGCAGATCACATTGACGGTGGTCCCCAGGGCTCGTGCAAAGTGGATTTCCAACCGTAAATTGCCTTGCTTGGCCAGGGCCAGCTGATGGTCGTTCTCTAAGGTGGGGGTCAAATCGAAACAGAACAACGTGTATCCGTTCGCGTAGTCCTCCCGACTGATCAAATTCCCTTCGTCCTGGTTGATTTGACCGGTGGCTGTAAACAGGCTCTGATAGGCTCGAATGAAATTCCTGCGCCCAAAGTTCGGTGTTAAGGCCGTGGCTGGGACCTGTTGTCCATCCACATGCAGGGCCACAAAATTGATGCCGAAATGTTTAAAGTCAAACGGATTCTCTGGGTAGGCTCCGCTGAAACTGGTATTTTCCACACAGACCAGGATCAATCGCTTGGGTAGTTCCCCCAGGAACAGGTTTTCTTTGTTGGCGCTCATATTTCCAGCAGGCACAGAGAACACTTTGGTTTGTACACGTCGGATAGGGTACTGGGCTGGTTTTGTTTCCAAGGCTTTCATGTGTCCCAATTGAACGGCTGGATTCGGTTTCACTTTTCGGACATACAGGACTGCGTCTTGGATAACAATCTTATAGTCAGCTGCATGCCCATCTACGTTAGTGGCCATCGAGGCGAAGGTCGGAGGCGCCCGTATCAGTCGGATACCAGAAGACTATTCTGTGAAGTCATGTGACGCAGTCAGTATATGTCGGCACCTCTTCCCACTTCCCTTATATGTGTTGTAATTTGATGGGGATCTTGTTCAAGAGGTACCGGTCTTGCATGAACATGTCTGCGTGTAGTCGACCCATGAGATCCACCGAGGCACCGTTCGCAGTGAACGCCTTCCGTTTGTTATATCCCACATTGTCCACCGTGTCCATGTGCTCGGGTGTGTCCTGGTAGAATAAAGCGGCTGTCAGCTGAGATTTTTTAGCCTCTCGGCCATACGACAACAGTGTCTCGATGTAGGCTCGATAGGGGTACGTGTTGGTCAAGTCACTGATGAGTTTATCGCTGAGAAAAATATCCACCTGTTGAAACATCGAGTGCAGCCAGAGATTCGTCGGGCCCACCGTTGCAGCTTGGATGATTCTGGAGCCATCCCCATTGACCACCTTGGCTTTCACATACAAGTATGTATGGGCTAAATCCACATAGGCCGTATCCGCATTACTGATGGTGAACTCGATGGGCCCTGTTTCGTTGATGCTGGAGAGCGGGAGATGCTCCACCCATAATCCTTGTTCGGCACTGGTCTGTGTGGGCGGCACGGTCCACAAACCAAATTCACTGTTGGTGGAGGGACAGGACTCTGCGTGGATCAAGGACATGTTTAAAAAATGATATCCTGAATCTTCGATGTGCGTCGTCGCTGGGTCGGTCGTCGACTGGTGCGTGGTCTCGGTGGGGCAGCTCTTTTATTCCCTACGGTGCGTTGTGCTTTGGCCACCAAGACGCCTCCCGCTTCTTTGGCCCGCCGTTTCAAGGCTTCTTTGGGTGCCGTACTCCCCAAGACATCACCGGGCACTTGCAGTCCACTGCGTACCGCTTGCTTGCCGATTGCTTTCACCCCACGCGTCACCAAGGGCAGGAACGTTTTGACGATGCTGCCGAGTATGTTCCCCAGCCCATGTCCTCGTTGCATGCGTGCACCGCTAAAGACCGGAAAGCCACCCCCGGCCTGTTGGGCATAATAGTCCATATAGCTGCGTGCATCGCACTCGTAAGGTACTTTCATTATGCAAAGTGGGGAGCACGTGCTTGTCGAAAATGAAGTGTCAGCACCACTTTTCCTCGTTCGAATGCCACCGGTCGTCCCGTGTCATCTCTTATATCCACCGTGATAGTGTTGATGTCGGTTTGTCGTACGGGCAGGTGGGTGATTTGATCTCCATACGTCTTTTTAATGGGGACCACCCGTAACAGAGGTGTGTTGATATCGCCCACGATGTGGTTGTCGACTACCTCCGAGTAGACGTAGAGTCCGTACATACCCGACTTCATATCCATCGGGATCTGGCCATGGTCCTCGGATGGACCCGTGTAGGTCGCGTGAGCGAGACCCAGCATTTGCTGTAGGATAGGACTCAGTACGACACTCACGTTGGCGGTGAGAAGGATCTGTGCCTTGTCGTTGTGTGCGTTGTAATTGAAGTCTACGTGATTGTTGAAGGGAAAGGATTTGATGGGTTTTGATGTATTCGTGACCTCCCGTAGAGCCTTATAATGCAACAGTCTTGTCAGCCCACCCATGAACTCCTTGGGGGTATCGTATTGGCCTTCGGGGAGGGTGAGTCGGGTGTTTTGCCTTCGTAGGTCACCTCGTACCACACTTCATTGGCTCGCACGTTGTACCACGAGTAAGGGTATTGGATATCCACGAGGCCACATTCCCATCGTCCAGGTAAATGCAACGGTTGCGGTAACTGGGTCACGTACTTGGCCACGGTGTTGTCAGGAAACACATCCAGCGAACTGTTACTGGGTAGGGTGAGGTAAAACATGGCGACTGAGCTGTCCTGTTGCTGCTGTTGGTTTCAATAGGTGTCGCAGGCCTTGGGCGGTTGTGTCCGGCGTCGTGTTCGTCGCGGCGACTTGCTACGTGTCACGGCTCTGGAGATGTGGGGTGTCCTGATCGAGGGTGGTTTTTTAAAGTCCTGAAAAGAAGGTGCCCGTTGTGGTGGTGTTTTGGGGGGTGACTCCGGTTCCCACTCGGCTTCCCAAGGTTGTGGAGTCTGTCGTGGTGCACGACTCGGTGAGTCACGCTGCATAAAGGCCCAGCGGTGGGGCTTCCCTACCAATTCCTGTGGTACATGCATGTCTTTCAAGCCTTGAGCGAAGACCTCCCATCCTCTAGGATCCGTGTGCGACCTGCGTTGACGCATCAGCTCATTCACTAAATCCGTCATGTGGGTCCCCGGGACCACCTGATTCTGTACCAGTAGTTCGCCTTTATCATTCCAAGTCATGTTAGGATTCTGTTTCATCCGTTGTAATACCAGGCCAGCTTGTTTCTTGAACGATGCAGGTACACTCTTCAGCACTTCGTCTTCCACCCACTGTGGGGCTGTGGGTGGCTACCCCTGGTAATGGTGGCTGTTGGAGCGGTGCTGAGGTCGGCGGTGTGTCACGTGGTGGTGGTGGTGGTGGTGGTGGGGTAGAGAGGGTTTTGTATTGGTCCATGAACGTCATGTACCGTTGAAGCGTCTCATTGTACCGTTGTACTTTCTCACTGTCGCTTAACCCCGGTCTCTGTAAGATCTGTTGCATCTCTCCATCGAGGGTGTTTATGGTCTTCACCGTAGGTGGGACAGGGTAGGGCGATTGGAGGTTTTGAAGGAACCGTGGTTCGACGAGGACCATTTTTTTCGTGTGGTTCATTGTCGGCCGAAGAGTCCACCCAATACTGGACCCAACACGGAAGCGGCCAACGGTGCTAAGATGGCCCCGAGAAAGCCGCCGTTCTGTAACACCTTTTTCTTTTGTGTTTGAGGGACCCGCTTGTGGACTAGGGTTCGGAGACCTGTCTTATGCTTGGCCAACTTGGTCTTCTGAGCCGGAGTCAGTGGTACGTTGCCTTTTAACAGGTTGTACCCGCTCTCGCACAGACAGCGTACACGGTCAGGGTCCGCACCGCGTACAATGGTTCGGACCAACTTGGGTGGGGCCGTCTTCAATACACGGAGCGTGGGAGCGTGCTTCCGTATTCGCGCAGACATCATGTACAACTAATGCCAGAACCCACAACTCTGCCCTTTTTATCTACCTCAGAGAACAGAGACAAAGTCAACCATGCTGTGGTATTCATTCTTTTTATTATCCCCATCATCAAACACACACTCCAGCTGGGGGAGCCACTGTGGGTGTGTTTACATTATTTTTGTGTACACGTGGTGCCTCTCCGGGAAAGATGCCGGTCCGTAGTCGAAGGTGGTCGGGGGTGGCTTGCTTGAGGTCGAAGAGCATATACCCGTGCTGAGGGGTTGTGGCATCTTTAAAGGCTTCCAACGCAAACGGTGTGCGGCCGGGATACATCTGTCTCGCCAGGTGCAGCAGTTGAGTGGTATCTCTCGGGTTTTTGAAGACCACCAGGTAGTGGGCATTTAAGCTGATGTTCCGATGTTCTTTGTTTTTACTGAACAGATTCTGCACAATGTAGATGATACTGAGCCGTCGATGGTGGCTGCCTTTGGTAAAGAGTTGGGTGACCCGCGCATCCGTCTCCGCCATGAGATCATCCAGAACCACCAAGGTGTCGGGTTCCAAATCGGCCAGGTTGGGTAGGCCTTCCACGAACGTGATGTGGGGCATTGCTGCATACGCTGCCTGCCATTCTCCATAACACCACACGACTCGGGCAATGGGTGGGGTGATCATGCTGTCGGCGTGTTGAAGGAGCTTCCTGACGAAGTGCGTTTTGCCGGAACCCGTCGGTCCTGCGATGACGCAAGTGAAGGGATGCTGCCACCGAGGGTCCATGGTTCGAGCTGTATGCGCTGTCGTGGTAACCCGCTCTTGTAAATTTCGTACGAGTGAACTGGAGTGTTGGTGGTGGGTACAACGTCGGTCGTCGTTGTCTGTTCACCGTGAGTGATGATGGTGGTGGGTATAACGTCGGTCGTCGTTGTCTGTTCAGTGTGAGGGATAAAATCCGGTGGGTTTTCAGACGTAGTGGGTGTACTTGGTGTAGGTGTGGAACTTGGTGTGGAGCTCGTTGTGGCTTATACACGGGGTGTGGTGGTGACTGGGCTAGTTTCGATCACGGAGGTGACTGGTGCTATCTGTAGACTGGTTTCACTGATGGCTTGTGTTCTCAGTTGGTTAAGTAGCGTGCTGACATAGGCTACGTCGTAAAACACACCTCCGTACAACACATTCAACAGGGTTAGCACTATCACCACAAAGCCCACTTGCGCTTTGCGCGTTTTGGGAGATGCTGTGTTCGGAGGCAGCCGCTGTTTGTCCATAGCACCGTGGTCGAACGTGGAATGAAGGATGACGGTAGTGGTGCCTGGCTTTATAGTCGTTTCTCGATTGTAACCACTCACAAGTTTCGGGAGAACATCGATGTACCGCCTTGTATTCTTATAGGTGAAATATTTATACATGCGGCCTTTGAATGTCCTGTTGAACCTTTCCGCCACGGAAGCCTTGGTCTCGTTGTACGTATGGAAGAAAAGCACCTTCTGCGCTTTCAGAAACTGTTGGAACGGTCTGTTGAGGAATTCCGTGCCTTCGTCGGTTTGCAAATACAAAGGTTTGCGCCCGGTCTTGAAGATGTCTTTGAACGCCGCTATGAGATTCGCCCCCGTTTTCGTCCGGATGGGTACCACCCATGCATACTTGGATAGGACATCGATGCACGCCAAGATATACCGATTCTCATCGTTGTGTTTGGCAAAGGCGCTCATATCGACCAAATCCGCTTGCCATTGGGCATCTAGTCCTCCCACGATGACCCGGTTCCGTAGAAAATGGCGACGGGCAGCTCGATGTAAGGTATAGGTGTCTTGTTTTCTTAACCAATCTCGGACTTGGGCACGTTGTATCCCCTGGGGTTTGGCCGCTCGATAGAGAGCCGACAATGCACTATAGGCCGCCGGACTGTCGGGACTGTAGTATAAGTTATCCAACACCTTCTCCCAGCGCTTCATGGTGACAAATGATGATGGACCCTGGCTCTATCGTTTATTTATAATGGGTATATCTTGGGCCGGAGTTTCTTTCTGATTTTCTTCGTTGGCTTCCACAGTGTCCATGGTAAATGACCAGTCCAACTCGTCTGATGACCGCTTGATAAGCACTTGATCCACATCTACCACGGCATCTTCCAATGCAGACCATAGAGCAGGGTGAAGGGTAAAATGCACTGTACCCCCATCTAGCCGAGCCAATTGAGCAAAGAAGGGGCCGCGTCGGATGTACACATCGTTACACAAGTGAATGAGGTCGCAGTCCAGTTCACCAGACAACACCCGTTTGAATTTGGTCCAGCCCTGTCGGGACAGACGAATGTGAGCCGGGCACGGTTGTGTAAGATCCGCATCACAGATGTCCCCCACCTCCTCCATGACATCGACCTTATCCGCATAAACGTGCAGGAAGACCTCGGGGGTTAAGCGGAGATACGCCCGTATTATATACTCCGTCATGGTCAGTACGCGAATGGTACAAGATTTGACTGTCTC
>JAVTVY010037426.1:0-16462 GCA_036873755.1 Hanleya hanleyi
AGTATTCATTGTTTAGTATCTGCGGGTGCAAGTTTCGGGTTATTTTAGGTCGAAAATTCTTATTTCTGACCAGCGAAACCCTCATCAGGGAGCCTATACGCATTGACCGTTATGGTCAGATTTTTATTTTTTCAGTATTTCACTGATGCTTTTACCCCGCCTATAGCATAATTGTGGCTGGCTGGTAAAGTTTTCGGCATGTTTGTTTGTGATCCAGTATTTCTTTAAGATCCCTTTCAGCCATTTCGTGTATGGATTGAAAGTCGTTATGACGCATACGTCGTTTCAGTATAGACTTATTCTGTATGCCCTCGTTCCTCTTGAGGTATTTGTTTCTGTCGGTAATTTCCGAGGTAGAGTATCCTCTCTTTTTAAGCTTTTGCTTGAAGTATTCTGACTAGTCTATGTAGTCTGCAGTATTATTGCAGTTTCGTATACATATCTTTCAGTTCTCCCGTAATGTGCTGATTTGCTGGCACAAATCAGTTGGCTTTGTTTAGCATTTCACATCAAGTATTGAAAAACGGCAACGTCTAGATAATTGACCCCGTTTTCAGATATTTCATACGTGAATTTCAATGGAGTATGTGCGTTATTAGCCATCTCAAAGAAACTCTCAGCTACGGCTTTATTTGCCTGTAGTAGTATGAAGCCATCATCCCGAAAAGTTTGTGTAATATAATCATTTCTTTGTGTGGGAATGTGGCAATAAGCTGATTGATATGCTTATATAACGCTATATCGCACAGTTCCGGGGAAGGGACTGCTCCCCGTGGTGCTTATTCAGTTAGCTCTGTTTAGGATTTCACATCAAGTATTGAGTCAGTCAAATATCTCTTCCCCTTGAAAACGGCAACGTCTAGATAATTCGCCTCGTTTTCAGATATTTCATACGTGAATTTCAATAGAGGATGTGCGTCATTAGCCATCTCAAAGAAACTCTGAGCTACGGCTTTATTTGCCTGTAGCAGTGTGAAGCCATCATCCCGAAAAGTTTGTGTAATATAGTCATTTTTTGTGTGGGAATGTGGTAATTAGCTGACTGATATGCTTGTATATCGCTATATCGCAGTTCCAGGGGAGGGACTGCTCCCCGTGATGCTCCGACAATATGTCTGAAGTGTTAGTCCTGAAACCTAAATTGATACTTTTCAAGAATCAATCGTGCTATTTCAAGCAACAGATCGATGGGAGGTTTTTGGATATTATAATCCATGTTTTCGTATAGATAGTCAGATCACTGATGACTGATGAGTCTGGGTTTTCACCAGTGTTATTGCAGGTGTGGCCCCCTAGGACCAGTATTTATTATACTATAGGGCGATGACGGTTGAAACATTGCCGCATCATGGACCAATGGCGCCGATAGATGTCCCTCACTGGTTGGGCGTCCTGTAAGAGATCGCTAGGAACATTTATGGGCTCGTCCAGAAAATGTTCGATGTTGTCAGGCGTATGACTCGAAACCGTAACGGTGGGGTCCGGCTGGATAACCAGGCTCTTCTGAACTGTGGGTATAGGCGGGCTCTCCGTCATCGCATCACCAGTGGCGTTCGTCTCCGCGGGCTCATCTTCACTGGGTCTGACCTTCCGCGGCTCCTCTTCAGTGGAAAGTTGTTGCCCAAACCGTAGAGACGTGGCATGAATCAAACGCTGATGCCGTCTTAGCTGACTGCGTCGTTTGAAGCGTTGACCACAATCCTTACATTGTTCCGTCGCGTTCTCGTTGAATGAGCGTTCGTGGCGCAGTAAAGGATTCTTCCGATTAAATGACGGTGCATCGTTGTGGGTGGAGGCCTTGTGGCGGTGCAAGTCGTGCAGACGAGTAAACTGCTTCTAGCAAGTTGTGCAAGTGAACATCTTGGTGGTTGACAGAGTGTCTGATGAAACGGCCAGCCCGCTTTCCTTTTATATCACGCTAGCTGGTGATCTATTTTTAGCACACTCACTTCAACTATCCCCAAGTCGAGGGCCGAGATGTACTGGCGTACGACTGAGCCGCATTGTGTGTGTGTGTGTGTGTGTGTGTGTGTGTGTGTGTGGGCAGTGGATTTTACATCCGGGATGTTGTCAACATCTGGGTTTCCCAGTTGGTTTTTCCCATCGTTCCTCCGTCTCCCATCCGGGTACTGTGGTTTTACAACCGTGTCCTCATCTTACATCCGTGTTTTTCATGAGCCGCATTGCGCGTGTGTGTGTGTTTGTGTTTGTGTCCATTCGTGCACAATGTAGAATAACGTTCTCTTCGAAAACTTCCCCTCAAAATAAACACAACCAAGAGATATCAACAGCAACAGGCACATTGCGTAATACACGTTTTATTATCCTCACACCATCACCACCACCACCACCTGGCGTTGACGCCGTCAACGATCAGCATGTAGACATAAAGAGTATGTACGGCATGTTATGGTATTCATCAGTGCATGAGTGACGCATTCATCCGATGGGGGTGGTCGGTCAGCTTGGTAACGAAAAACCTGACATTGGTCACCCTCTCTACGACCCATTGTGTGTTGGGGTGTTGTTGTGGGGCCCATTCCAAGGGATCCACGGTGTCCAGTTTCTCCAGCATCGCCCCTAGCGACGCTCAATAATTTGCATATGACCTCTGTGAGGTCACTTCCGCTTCCGTTCACGTGACCGGAACTGACCTTTGGTCCCTGCGCGCGCTGACAAAACAATAACAATTGCGCGCAGGGGCCAAAGGTCAGTTCCGGTCACGTGAACGGAAGCGGAATTGACCTCACAGAGGACATATGCAAATTATTGAGGTCAACAGGTGTCCAAAACCCGGCTGTAAGATGGGGACCCGGATGTAAAACCACAGTACCCGGATGGAAGACGGAGGAACGACGGGAAAAAGCCACTTGGAAACCCGGATGTTGACAAGATCCCGGATGTAAAATCCACAGCCCACACATACATACACACACACACACGCTCGCGCGCAATGCGGATCAGTCGTACACCAGTACACCAGTTTCGATCCTCGACTTGGGGTAGAGTGTGCTAAAAATAGATCACCAGATGCCGTGTTATAAAAGGGAAGCGGCCTGGCCGTTTCATCAGACACTCTGTCAACCACCAAGATGTTCACTTGTACTACGTGCTCGAAATCATTTACTCGTCTGCACGACTTGCGCCGCCATGAGGCTACCAAGCACGAAGGAACCGCCCGGTATAGCTGTACGATATGTACACTGTCGTTCCAGCGCCCGGATCATTTACAGCGCCACACACGTGCACGCCATGAAGTACCCAAGCATCCATGCGAAGAAAGTGGTCGGCTTTTCAAACTGACCAGTCAGTCGCTGCGACACCAACACACACGACACCCTGTTCCGCAGCCACGTTTGCCGGTAGAAGAGCCCGTATGCACCAATATCGAGACAGGGGGAACTCCCACCCATCGCACGAGGGCCGATGATGATGTCTCCTTATTCAACAGTCAAATTCCGACAACAAGACCTTGGGCCAGATTTTGTACGTCGTGGATGGCAAAGTACACTTCGTGGACGAACCCATAAATGTTCCTAGCAATCTGTTACACGAAGACCATCCAGTGAGTGACATCTATCGAAGCCATTGGCCCATGATCCGGCACTGTTTCTACCGTCATCGCCCTATTCAAGATATCTACAATTTCCGACTGATCGACCTCGCCCGTCTACGCATAGTATAATAAATACTGGTCCTAGGGGGCCACACCTACAATAACACTGGTGAAAACCCAGACTCCTACTTGCCCGTTTTGTTTTCTAGGTTATACCTAGTATTCATTGTTTAGTATCTGCGGGTGCAAGTTTCGGGTTATTTTAGGTCGAAAATTCTTATTTCTGACCAGCGAAACCCTCATCAGGGAGCCTATACGCATTGACCGTTATGGTCAGATTTTTATTTTTTCAGTATTTCACTGATGCTTTTACCCCGCCTATAGCATAATTGTGGCTGGCTGGTAAAGTTTTCGGCATGTTTGTTTGTGATCCAGTATTTCTTTAAGATCCCTTTCAGCCATTTCGTGTATGGATTGAAAGTCGCTATGACGCATACGTCGTTTCAGTATAGACTTATTCTGTATGCCCTCGTTTCTCTTGAGGTATTTGTTTCTGTCGGTAATTTCCGAGGTAGAGTATCCTCTCTTTTTAAGCTTTTACTTGAAGTATTCTGACTAGTCTATGTAGTCTGCAGTATTATTGCAGTTTCGTACACATATCTTTCAGTTCTCCCGTAATGTGCTGATTTGCTGGCACAAATCAGTTGGCTTTGTTTAGCATTTCACATCAAGTATTGAAAAACGGCAACGTCTAGATAATTGACCTCGTTTTCAGATATTTCATACGTGAATTTCAATGGAGTATGTGCGTTATTAGCCATCTCAAAGAAACTCTCAGCTACGGCTTTATTTGCCTGTAGTAGTATGAAGCCATCATCCCGAAAAGTTTGTGTAATATAATCATTTCTTTGTGTGGGAATGTGGCAATAAGCTGATTGATATGCTTATATATCGCTATATCGCACAGTTCCGGGGAAGGGACTGCTCCCCGTGGTGCTTATTCAGTTAGCTTTGTTTAGGATTTCACATCAAGTATTGAGTCAGTCAAATATCTCTTCCCCTTGAAAACGGCAACGTCTAGATAATTCGCCTCGTTTTCAGATATTTCATACGTGAATTTCAATAGAGGATGTGCGTTATTAGCCATCTCAAAGAAACTCTGAGCTACGGCTTTATTTGCCTGTAGCAGTGTGAAGCCATCATCCCGAAAAGTTTGTGTAATATAGTCATTTTTTTGTGTGGGAATGTGGTAATTAGCTGACTGATATGCTTGTATATCGCTATATCGCAGTTCCAGGGGAGGGACTGCTCCCCGTGATGCTCCGACAATATGTCTGAAGTGTTAGTCCTGAAACCTAAATTGATACTTTTCAAGAATCAATCGTGCTATTTCAAGCAACAGATCGATGGGAGATTTTTGGATATTATAATCCATGTTTTCGTATAGGTAGTCAGATCACTGATGACTGATGAGTCTGGGTTTTCACCAGTGTTATTGCAGGTGTGGCCCCCTAGGACCAGTATTTATTATACTATAGGGCGATGACGGTTGAAACATTGCCGCATCATGGACCAATGGCGCCGATAGATGTCCCTCACTGGTTGGGCGTCCTGTAAGAGATCGCTAGGAACATTTATGGGCTCGTCCAGAAAATGTTCGATGTTGTCAGGCGTATGACTCGAAACCGTAACGGTGGGGTCCGGCTGGATAACCAGGCTCTTCTGAACTGTGGGTATAGGCGGGCTCTCCGTCATCGCATCACCAGTGGCGTTCGTCTCACCGGGCTCATCTTCACTGTGTCTGACCTTCCGCGGCTCCTCTTCAGTGGAAAGTTGTTGCCCAAACCGTAGAGACGTGGCATGAATCAAACGCTGATGCCGTCTTAGCTGACTGCGTCGTTTGAAGCGTTGACCACAATCCTTACATTGTTCCATCGCGTCCTCGTTGAATGAGCGTTCGTGGCGCAGTAAGGCACCGTTTCCAATTATCGTTCGCGAATGAATCGTTTATTTCGTCAAATTTTCTCGAAGTCGCGATTTTCCAAGGCGCGAGGTAATGGTTTTTTTTCTTCAAAATAAACGATTCAATCGCGATCGCTGTTCGAATGGTTTTTTTTTCTGTTGGCAATCGTTTTTCAATCGAGAAAATTCTCGCGAATAAAAAGCGATATCGCGATTCAATCGCTTTTTAATCGAGAAAATATAAACGATTGAAAAAAACGATTGAGGATTATAGCCGAAAGTAGTACGCCATTGGTTCAGCCTGACTGACCCGCATACACGTTCGAGTTTCTAACACTTCAGTCAGACTATATAAAGTTCGATCATTTTTTCTTCTTCCTTTTCCATTCTTTGCCTAGTGTAAAACTATAGCGTGTTTCTGTACAGTTGGTGGTTATATAGATACGATGGGGATATTGAAAGAAATTGAAAAAAATATCTATATATATACATAGGAATAATGGTTATGCATATAATTATAACTTCATATTTACATATATTTTGTACGGGACACAGGCCCGGATATGGTCAGATTGGGTCATTTGCACTTACAATTTCGCCTATTATTTTGGGTATTTCTGTGTTTTAAAGCTGGTATTATTTCAGATTTCTTGTGTAGTATTTTTCGTGAACGTTTTTGGCATCTGTGCGGGCTGAAATTTTGAGTTGATTCGTCAGATTTTCGCTGTACGCGTGGTTTTTTGTCCTACGATCACCATTTTCCTTGTGTAGATAGATGGCGCTCTATTGAATATAACATTGTCATACGGGGTTTTGAGTCTTCGAAAGCACTTAATTATTAATATATAGCGCGGGCTATTTGTAAAAATGTTCACAACTGGTTAATCCAGTAAGAGATGAAATTATATAATATTCAGTTGGTTTTTGGCTTGAGCTTCCCTTTGGAATCATTCATAATTCATTTATCAAAATATTAAATTAAAATAAAAAGTATTGTACATATGCAAATCCAACCGTTATATGCGATTCAAATCACCATTGTGATATGTATTTGATATAAATATGAAATCACTGCCGCGAATATTCTTATAATAAATAAAATTAACTTGATGGTGAATTTTTTAACTTATTCACATCTCAATAGTTTAAAAACTGTACCAAAACATGAATGGATACCCTTTCCTAATGTATGTTTTACTATAACAAAATATACATATTTAATTACACTATTTTTCACCTTAATTAACCTAGAAATTCTGGGCTGGAGGGCTAAGCTGTTCTGGGTTATCGCCATGCGTCCATTCACACCTCTTTCAAGCCTGTGCCGTAATCATTCTGATAATGCAATCAACGACGAACTCAAATCCACTTATGACCTGTACCCGGTATTTACAAAACAAGATATTGTGACTATCATCCTGTATTGTTTATACCAAGTTGCATGAATATATGAGGAAATTATCGAAAGTATGAAGGGAATGACTGAACATTAATACATTGTTGACTCACACGATTATTGAATAAACATGTAATTTTGTCATTTACGCTTCGCCAGAGTAAATCTGAGCGCGAACGTCACAGGAAGCATGGTACAGGTATATGTATAGATATTTCCAGCATACGCCCTACTTCGGCTTGTAGGAGACTATAGATCGTGAATCATATATATTATTCGGTTATCTTACGCATTTATACAGTATAGTATAGTAATATAGGTTTTTCCATCGACAAATCCGCAATCAACATTACATGTAGTTCCCAGTTCGCGGATAGAGCGGCGTACGACGGCAACACGGCCTATGTGTCAAATATCACTCCGCCTTACGATTCTCTCGCGCCTTGAAAAAAAAACGATTCTCTCGCGATCGAAGATTCGCGATCAAGAACGGATCGCGCATGGGTAAACGATTCAAAAACGATATCGCGAGAGAATGATTTTTTCCAGAAAAGGTTCAATCGTTTTTTCTCATTTTTTTTCTCGATATCCTCGCGACTGATTCGCGAATGATCGTTTTTCAATCGAGAAAATTGAAGAAAAATCGCGACTGAAGAAAAAACGATTAATGGAAACGATCCCTAAAGGATTCTTCCGATTAAATGACGGTGCATCGTTGTGGGTGGAGGCCTTGTGGCGGTGCAAGTCGTGCAGACGAGTAAACTGCTTCTAGCAAGTTGTGCAAGTGAACATCTTGATGGTTGACAGAGTGTCTGATGAAACGGCCAGCCCGCTTTCCTTTTATATCACGCTAGCTGGTGATCTATTTTTAGCACACTCACTTCAACTATCCCCAAGTCGAGGGCCGAGATGTACTGGCGTACGACTGAGCCGCATTGTGTGTGTGTGTGTGTGTGTGTGTGTGTGTGTGTGTGGGCAGTGGATTTTACATCCGGGATCTTGTCAACATCTGGGTTTCCCAGTTGGTTTTTCCCATCGTTCCTCCGTCTCCCATGCGGGTACTGTGGTTTTACAACCGTGTCCTCATCTTACATCCGTGTTTTTCATGACCCGCATTGCGCGTGTGTGTGTGTTTGTGTTTGTGTCCATTCGTGCACAATGTAGAATAACGTTCTCTTCGAAAACTTCCCCTCAAAATAAACACAACCAAGAGATATCAACAGCAACAGGCACATTGCGTAATACACGTTTTATTATCCTCACACCATCACCACCACCACCACCACCACCACCACCACCTGGCGTTGACGCCGTCAACGATCAGCATGTAGACATAAAGAGTATGTACGGCATGTTATGGTATTCATCAGTGCATGAGTGACGCATTCATCCGATGGGGGTGGTCGGTCAGCTTGGTAACGAAAAACCTGACATTGGTCACCCTCTCTACGACCCATTGTGTGTTGGGGTGTTGTTGTGGGGCCCATTCCAAGGGATCCACGGTGTCCAGTTTCTCCAGCATCGCCCCTAGCGACGCTCAATAATTTGCATATGACCTCTGTGAGGTCACTTCCGCTTCCGTTCACGTGACCGCAACTGACCTTTGGTCCCTGCGCGCGCTGACAAAACAATAACAATTGCGCGCAGGGGCCAAAGGTCAGTTCCGGTCACGTGAACGGAAGCGGAATTGACCTCACAGAGGACATATGCAAATTATTGAGGTCAACAGGTGTCCAAAACCCGGCTGTAAGATGGGGACCCGGATGTAAAACCACAGTACCCGGATGGAAGACGGAGGAACGACGGGAAAAACCCACTTGGAAACCCGGATGTTGACAAGATCCCGGATGTAAAATCCACAGCCCACACATACACACACACACACGCTCGCGCGCAATGCGGCTCAGTCGTACACCAGTACACCAGTTTCGATCCTCGACTTGGGGTAGAGTGTGCTAAAAATAGATCACCAGCTAGCGTGTTATAAAAGGGAAGCGGCCTGGCCGTTTCATCAGACACTCTGTCAACCACCAAGATGTTCACTTGTACTACGTGCTCGAAATCATTTACTCGTCTGCGCGACTTGCGCCGCCATGAGGCTACCAAGCACGAAGGAACCGCCCGGTATAGCTGTACGATATGTACACTGTCGTTCCAGCGCCCGGATCATTTACAGCGCCACACACGTGCACGCCATGAAGTACCCAAGCATCCATGCGAAGAAAGTGGTCGGCTTTTCAAACTGACCAGTCAGGCGCTGCGACACCAACGGACACGACACCCTGTTCCGCAGCCACGTTTGCCGGTAGAAGAGCCCGTATGCACCAATATCGAGACAGGGGGAACTCCCACCCATCGCACGAGGGCCGATGATGATGTCTCCTAATTCAACAGTCAAATTCCGACAACAAGACCTTGGGCCAGATTTTGTACGTCGTGGATGGCAAAGTACACTTCGTGGACGAACCCATAAATGTTCCTAGCGATCTGTTACACGAAGACCATCCAGTGAGTGACATCTATCGGCGTCATTGGCCCATGATCCGGCACTGTTTCTACCGTCATCGCCCTATTCAAGATATCTACAATTTCTGACTGACCGACCTCGCCCGTCTACGCAGCTACGTGGGAGCCATGTTCAACGATCAAATTACGGCCTTCAAGTTGAATCTGGCGTTTGGTTATGTGCTGCAGCATAAGGACACAAACCAAGCCCGATATTTTTACCCGAGCAGTAACATCCGGGTATTTGACCAACCGTTTACCATCATTAACCGGGCGTCGCTAGAGGCGATGCTGGAGAAACTGGACACCGTGGATCCCTTGGAATGGGCCCAACAACAACGCCCCAACACACAATGGGTCGTAGAGAGGGTGACCAATGTCACGTTTTTCGTTACCAAGCTGACCGACCACCCCCATCGGCTGAATGCGTCACCCATGCACTGATGAATACCATAACATGCCGTACATACTCTATATGTCTACATGCTGATCGTTGACGGCGTCAACGCCAGGTGGTGGTGGTGGTGATGGTGTGAGGATAATAAAACGTGTATTACGCAATGTGCCTGTTGTTGTTGATGTCTCTTGGTTGTGTTTATTTTGAATGGGTCTGAGCATATTGATGCGATGAGGGGAAGTTTTCGAAGAGAACGTAATTCTACATTGCGCACGAATGGACACAAACACAAACACACACACACGCGCAATGCGGCTCATGAAAAACACGGATGTAAGATGAGGAAACCGATGTAAAACCACATTACCCGGATGGAAGACGGAGGAACGATGGGAAAAACCCACTGGGAAACCCAGATGTTGACAAGATCCCGGATGTAAAATCCACTGCCCACACATACACACACACACACACACGCAATACGGCTCAGTCGTACGCCAGTACATCTCGGCCCTCGACTTGGGGATAGTTGAACTGAGTGTGCTAAAAATAGATCACCAGCTAGCGTGCCGTGATTTAAATGCCGTCATTTACATCTGACGACGATACAGCTCACCAATCTCCAATGTATGAGTTGTCACAGCGAAACAGCTCACCAATTACCAGTATACGATTTGTCAGAGCAGTTCCATCATAGCTCTCTAGATTTGTATCTAATACCGCTTATGCCGGTGATAGGGGCCGTGTGGTCATATCATCCAAGTTGCCACATGAACAGGTACAATAAAAGCGTACCTGAGATACAACACATATCACGAATCGTTAGATTCTTGGTATGTGCTTTAGAATAGGTTAACCAGAAGACTATTCTGTGAAGTCATGTGGCGCAGTCAGTATGTCGGCACCTCTTCCTACTTCCCTTATATGTGTTGTAATAAAAGGGAAGCGGCCTAGTCGTTTCATCAGACACTCTGTCAAACACCAAGATGTTCACTTGCACAACTTGCCAGAAGCAGTTTACTCGTCTGCACGACTTGCGCCACGAACGCTCATTCCACGAGGACGCGACGGAACAATGTGAGGATTGTTGTCAACTCTTCAAACGACGCAGTCAGTTAAGACGGCATCAGCCTTTGATTCCTGTATTATATTTGGTATAATACAGATATAATCCTGTATTATATTTGGTATAATACAGAACATATATTGTATAATACAGCAAAGATTTGGTATAATACAGGACAGATACTGTATAATACAGCACAGATTTGGTATGATACAGAACATATATTGTATAATACAGGACAAGTATGGTACAAAACAGGACAGATTTGCTATAATACAGGACAGATATTGTATAACACAGGACAGATATTGCATAATATAGCACAGATATGGTATAATACAGCACAGATATGGTATAATAGAGGGCAAATATTGTATAATACAGCACAGATTTGGTATAATACAGGACATATATGATACAATACAGGACAGATGTGGTATAACACAACACAGATATGGTAAAATGCGTGACAGATATGGATGGTCCATCTCTACACCAAATACCTTCCTTCACTGCCCCAAAATGCCCACTTTCGCTACTACTCCTACTGATGACGTCACAGATGACGTGAACACCCCTCAAATCTGGATGTACACCCCGAGAGCGACAAGATAACACCTCCCACGACACAATCGGACCAAGGATGGTCCATCTCGACACCAAATACCTTCCTGCACTGCCCCAAAATGGCCACTTGACTTACTACAACCAACTGCGCATGCGCAGATTGACGCGACTTGCATTTTAAAAACACGCCATTCTGACTCTACCCCACACAAGCTTCATTTTGACACCTTGCACGACCCATTCGGACCCATAGCGGTCCATCTCTACCCCAAACACACACCCACATACCCCCCAAAATGCCTGCTTTCTATACTACGGGCCAGACTGCGCATGCGCAGAATATTGAAAACGGACGAACTGTTAGCTTCAAAATAAGACCTCATACGACACCATAGGATCATCAGGAGCTCATCTAGACCCTAAAACGTTCACCCCGTATGGGCCTATACCCCATAGCCATGCAGTATATGCCTATGGGCTTACCCAGGCCTCGGTGAACTTTTTCCAAAAATTTCACCGTTGCGCTGCGAGACCCTTCCCATCGTGTTCTAAATGACGAGACGTGAAAAACAAATCCAAACAACCCATATCACAATGAACGTGTGTGAATTTCCCAGGTTGAACCTATACCCCCATATAGCCAGTATGGAGCTATATGGGCCTATATACAGACCTCGGTGACTTTTCCCAAAAATTTCACCGATTCGCTCCGGGACCCCTCCCATTGTGTTTTTCTCGGTGAGACGAGAAAAACGAGACCCCACAACCCATATTAGCACCCAAAAAACAAATAGTCCACCCTCCCCCCATATAGCCAGTATGAGCCTATATACAGACCTCGGTGACTTTTCCCAAAAATTTCACCGATTCGCTCTGGGTCCCCTCCCATTGTAATTTTCTTGGCGAGACGAGAAAAACGAGACCCCACAACCCATAGTAAAGCAAACCAAAAAAATCCCCATACCCCATACAGGCATTTTCCCTTATATTGTATAATACAGACCCCTATTGTAGGGGTAAAGTCCGTGTTCGCCTTTTTATATTTTCGGAAAAAAAATCATAATTTTACATGCACCCACCACATTGACTTGATAGGCAGGCCCCGATAAGCCCGGGAACCGATATTAGCCCTTTTGGCTGGAGTTGATAGGGGTTTTCCCCTATTTTAGGGATAAAGTCCGTGATTCGCTTTTTATATTTTCGGGAAAAATTCCTAATTTTACATGCACCCCACCCATGACTGAATGGCCCTCGAGGAGCGCTTCACTTTGACACCTCACTCGACCCATTCGGTCCACTATGGACCCACCCCGGTCACAAAACGTCTATTCGCATACTCTTTTTAGGCATTCCCCGTATGCATTAACATTGGAAGTCACTTGGTTGACATGGGACTACTTTCTGTCCGCGGAAGTGACGGCATCACCACCAGACCGCGGAAGAATACAAAGGTTAAAGGTTGCATTTCGGAACTACTTTTGACCTCTACGTGACCACAGGCGCCACAGAGGTGAAAGGCGATGTGGCGCCCCCTATACTTTAACCTGGAAGAAAAGGGCACCAAGACTTACCTCTCTGGAAAATGGGGGCTGTGCTGCTGTTACTATACTACTGATATCACGCGTAGTTATTCTCGTTTAAACAGGACCCCCTTTTTTAAATTCATTACACTGCACAGATGAATAATTTACCAGAATTCCTCAATAAATTCACAGCTAACTCAAAAATACTCACTAAAACCGAAGGTTGATAGATAAGCCCGCATGTTGCATGCAGTTTTAATGAGTTTGATCCAGAGGTATTGCCGACATACGTAGATGGTTGAAGATGATCTCCGTGTAACATGACATTTTGATGACGTCATCATTAATATTGGTATCTGACGGATTCCCAATGATCGCTGAACAAATTGACACCTAAAGTTAAAAGATTATGGCTGTTTGAATATCTATTCCTGTTCCAAAAGAATGAAACTTGTGCTTTAGTAAACTTTGTTTAACCGACTGGTTTTACTAAACGGTACTGTATTTCAGGGTTAACGGAAATGTACAGACGTTAAAGCTTCCCGACGATATATGGTTTGGTCGTATGTATATGGCAACCTGTAACCATCTCGGTCATCTATACGCGGTAAGACTGACCCTGGGATCGTGTTTATCCATGTTCAGCCTACTTTCGGCAACTGCTAGAGGGAATTTCCATAAATCTATACCACGTGCCTTCGTCAGCCAATCAGTTGAAGTCTACCGACGTAACCCCAACGTAACTCGCCATTTCCGAGTCATGTGATGAACTACTTGTTCAAAATTTCAGATCCACCACACCTCTTAGATGATACGAAAGTTATACATACCTATATATTTTGTAAGCCCAAGCAATATCTGTTTCAGAAGTGGTATGAAAACCTGTAATTTATCAGATTTCTCGAGTTTGTTCTCCGCCGGATGAAGGCCGAACAGAATCCGGTAAAGTATCGGATATCGCTCCGCAATAATGGAGACATACGATTCGCAAGCCATCTTATGGATGGCGAAGTGTACGCAAATGATGTATATGGGTGGCGATCATTATTAAACTAAGGCCTTTTCGCCCAACTTATAGTCGTTAAAAGCGGACACCTGGTTCATGGGAAAAATTTTGATTTTTTATTAGGTCGTAAGTTTGGCACAGTAAATATTAACTTACTCCGAGATCAAGATATATCAAGAAATGAGACACTTTTAAAACTCATCTGTAGGCTGTTTTACGCGGGAACTGGTTATTGGCATCAAGTGGGGTCGGTTCCAACATGGGTTTTACATTGACTGTGAAATCCATTGTTCCAGCTACTGACACAAGTTAACTCAATGTGAACTGCACATATATCAGCATATAATAGAGCAAAACTCTACCAATATCTATCCGATTTTCATTCTGTTTAGTGGTTGTTAAACCTGAAGAGATGCTCGTTTCAGACATGTGTAGTTTGAAAAACATTTCCTTTTAAATCACGGCGACATAAATGTTTACCTGGAAAGATGGTTTCAATTCGCCGGCAATTTTGGGGACATTCCCGCGCTCGTTTTTTTTTCTTCTTAATTTTCTTTAAAGCGCATCCAATAAATAATAACCCACGTTTATAATTATCATCTAAAATATCATAGGATTAATATAAATCTCATTTCTGTGTCTTCAGTTGTTTTCTTGTAATGTTTGAAAGAAAGCGTGTAAACGACCTTCGCCGAAAAAAGTCCTAGAGCCGATCGGAATACTCCGTGAGCTATTAGGGGTTACCTTGCAACCGAATGCGTCGTGTGAAGTGTCAACGTGAAGCCCTCGGTGTGTAGACTACGACTTGAGGGATGTTCACATAATCTTTGACGTCATGGTGACGTCATCAGTAGGAGTAGTATCCAAAGTTGACATTTTCGGGAGGTTTTGGGGGTATAGATGGACCATCAATGGACCATCTGTGGTCGAAATGGACCGTGTGGGATGTCATCTTGTAGCTCTCTGCATGTAGACGACGAATGGTATGTTTTTTGTTGGAAGTCGCATCGTGCTACTCATGCGCAGTTGGACAGTAGTAACAAAAGATGTCATTTTGGGCATGGGCAATGAAATGTTTGGGCAATCGAGAGACTCATGTTTGGTCCAAATGGACAGGTTGGAGAATCCTAGTGAAGCTTTCGTGGGGTAGAGTCAGACAGGCGTGTATTTTATTGGAAGTCTTGCCAATCTGCGCATGCGCAGTTGGGATGTAGTAAGTAAAGTGGGCATTCTTGATGTGCGCAGGTGTATATTCGAGAGATTGAGATTCTATATCTCATCCAAAGATGGAATGAAGGGCGTCATTTTGAAGCTCTCGTGGTGTAGACCACGACCTGAGGGATTCCCATGTCATCTGTGGCGTCATTGGTGACATCATCAGTACGAGTTGTAGTGAAAGCGATCATTTCAGGGGTGCGTCGGGATGTGTTTGAGAGACCGAGGGACCATTCTTGGTCCGAATGGGACGTGTGGGGTATCATATTGAAGTTTTCGTGGGACAGGGTCTGACTGGTTTGGCCTGTCGTGGAAATGACGGAAACGTGGAAACGGGGCACTTGCATGGAATTTTAGCCTGGAGGTGGACCATCTGTGGACCGAATGGGTCGTGTAGGGTTTCGTAACGAAGGGCTCATTTGAGAAACTACAAGGCTCTGAGCTGGGGGATGGATCGGTTGAGAGTTCGGAGCTCTTGGACCGCGTAGCTCTTGGAGTTCGGAAGTGACGTCATCGCAGGCATGCGCACGCACCTGTGGTGCACCCGCATCCTTATGTGCCCGATGCCCTACGGGCTATAGAGTACAGGGTGCACCACAGGTGCGTACGAATGCATGCGATGACGACACTTCCGAACTCAGAGCTCCAAGCTCTGACTCCAAGAGCTCCGAGTTCTCCGAGCTCCGACTTCAAGGGCTCCGACTTCAGGAGCTCCGAGCTCCAAGAGCTCCGAGCTCCAAGAGTTCCGAGCACTCAACCGATCCAGCTCACGACTCCAAGCGCTCCGAGCTCTCAACCGATCCAGTCCACAGCTCAGAGCTCTGAAGTTTCTCAAATGAGCCCTTCGCTACGAAACCCCATACGACCCATTCGGAACACAGATGGTCCACCCCCAGGCTAAAATTCCATGCAAGTTTTCCTTTTTCACAATTTACTGTCTGCGCATGCACGCTATTTCCATTACTTCCACGACATGCCAAACTAGTCAGACGCTGTCCCACGAAAGCTTCAAGATGATACCCCACACGTCCCATTCGGACCAAGAATGGTCCCTCAGTCTCTCAAACACACCCCTACACACCCCTACACACCCCTGAAATGGTCGCTTTCACTACCACTCGTGATTATCACGTCACCAATGACGCCACAGATGACATGGAAATCCGTCAGGTCGTAGTCTACACCACGAGAGCTTCAAAATGCCACCATACACTCCATCTTCGGATGAGATATAGAACCTCAATCTCTCGAATATGCACCTGCGCATCT